>CM064909.1:24218096-24405596 GCA_032727855.1 Quercus ilex subsp. ballota
GGTGTGATTGCTCCGTAAGTTATTATGGACCTCTGATGCTGTGTTTATAAAAAATTAATAACATTTCCTATTGTATTTCATAACTATTTTTGTAATACTGGACCCACAGGCATGCAGGTTACTCATATTCAGGTCGAGCTGCCGCCTATGCGTTTGGAAACATTGATCCGACAAACATGTGTGCTTTCTTCTTGCTCATCCCCTTCCCCTCTTTTCTCCTGTTGTTTTTCTTTAGCTGTACATAACATTAATGTTCACAACCTGTCTAAAAACCTGTATCTTAACAAGTTGAGAGATTGTGTAATCATTAATTATACACTATGATTATTATTCAAAAAGGTTAATTAGTTTTCTGCCCATTTAGTTGCTAATATGAGGTTATTTAGAGTTTCAGTTCTCGGGTATTTCTTCTTGGTCCATCTCACCACTATTACACACCAAAATGTGCTCTTTCAACAGCCACAGTTTACAAGACACCCATTGGGGACCTACCTATTGATTTGGAAGGTATTCTTATGTTCATTTTTAAATTTGCAGGAGTTACCCCTTGTAGCCAACACACACACACTTTGTTTAATGAGTTTTTGAATAGTTCAATTTTGTTTGAATTTTATCTTTTCATTATCATATTCTTGTCATTCATTTATGATTTTTGTTTTATGAAATGAATACTTGTTTTCATCTATCAGTCATTGAGGAGCTAAAAGCTACTGGAAAATTTGAACTGATGGATATTCGTGTTGATGAAGCTGAACATAGCATGGAAATGCATTTGCCATATCTTGCTAAAGTATTCGAGGGGTAAATTCATCATTATATATATATATATATATATATATATATAACTTCTATTTTCCAATCTTCTTTCTTGAAGCTCACTTTAGGTGATACCCACAGGCACCCGGTAAAAGTTGTACCTATTTTGGTTGGTGCTCTTAATGCTGAAAATGAAGCCCTGTATGGACAGTTGCTTGCCAAATATGTGGACGATCCAAATAATTTCTTCTCTGTGTCCTCTGATTTTTGTCATTGGGGTTCTCGGTATGTTTTGTTCACAAGTGTACTAACATATTTGCTCCTTTAGCCTACATAATAGTTTGTGAGTCAATGTTTTTGATTTAGTTACTTCTTGAATTGCTACCCTTAGGCCTTAGACATGCATATAAATCTGCATGCACACACACACTTTTATGATGAATGTCATGTGTATATCATGGTTTTTATTTATTTATTTATTTTTTTGAGAAACATATCTTGGGCCTTGTTCACTCTCTCTCTCTCTCTCTCTCTCACTGCCTTGCGAGGAAATGTGACTATATTTAAGAATCTCAACTCAACAGGCTGTGTGAACCTTTTTTCACAATTCAGCCTTACCTTATTCTTTTATCCAATCAAGTGTTCAAATGCTTGTTGCCAGTGTAGCTCATATCTGGGATTTACCATTGCATCATTATATTGGCATTGTTGTACTTGTGAGATAATTAGTTTAACTCTTGTAAAATGCCTCATTGAAGTAAGGTTGTTCATTTATTATATGTGTTCTTAATTTATAATATGAATGTTAGAATTAATGTTAGATTTGGTTTTTGAAATAATGAAAACAGAAGAGGGGTACATTTTATGTAGATATTATTTTCTGGGTATTATACTGGCTCTCATCTAACAGACATGCTTAATGAATACGTGCATGAAGTTAGAGCTGATTTTCCTTTAGCCTGCTTCATCAGTTAAATTGCATGTAATTATCTTTACATATCTTGACTTGTATATCTGTGGCAGGTTCAATTACATGCATTATGACAAGAAACATGGGGCCATATACAAATCTATTGAGGCCTTGGATAGGATGGGCATGGATATAATTGAAACAGGAGATCCAGATGCATTCAAACAATATCTGTCGGAATATGACAACACCATTTGTGGACGCCATCCCATTAGTGTTTTCCTCCATGTAAGTGCATCAATTTTTTTGAGAAGTTTCCAAATGGATTGATGAATGAAGTTTGGAACCATTTTTAGTGGCAAATTTTTATTTATTATTTATTATTTTTTGTATTCTGAAATGTTTGATCATTTAGAGAGTTCAACTGATTTTCCTATATAGCCAAGAGTAAATTTTCTTGATCTTTGTTTTATATTCATGGTTTCTTTGTCTGTATGTATTTGTTGCAATTAATGTTTTACTTCTTTCACTTCACTGCAACAAACAAGTTCTAATATTTTACTATCTATCAAATTCATCAGATGCTGAGGAACTGCTCAACAAAGATAAAGATCAAATTTCTACGGTATGAACAATCAAGTCAATGCAAAAGTACGAGAGACAGTAGTGTAAGTTATGCATCTGCAGCAGGGAAGGTGGATGCTTGAAGCTTAATTATTGCCAACTTACTATATATTCAGAAATTTAATTTCTTTAAATTGGCTGTAATATTTAACTTAATCACATGCAAGAACTGCTGATTGATGGTACTCTTTTCCCTGTTTATATTTTTATTACTATGATGGGTCACTCTGCCTACTGATTTCTGTCTTTTGTAGCACTTGATGCATTGAGTTAGACTGTTATTTTTATTTATTTTCTTTATATATTCTCATTGAGGTGGCAATCCACTCGGAGTGGAAATGATAATAGGAGCTTAGTGTAGCTAAATGATGATGGGAGCTAGTGTAGCTCAATTATGATAATCAGCTTGTACCATCAATGTTATCATAACTTCGATTAGTATTTAGTAGGGTGTTGCAAGATAAAAATCTGAGACAACCAAGGTGGCGGTGCTGGTCCTTGGATCAAGGAATGGTTGTGGATGGTCCAAAGAGTATTCCATCGAAAGTTTTCTATCAGTTCATTTGGTCCCTAGTATTCCATCAAGAGTTTCATGTGTAGATATCTTTGTAACTATCAAACAGTTGTATAAGTAAAATTTATGTAGTAAGTTTGTAAGTTTTGTGTAGTAAAATTTATAATACCTTTAGCATTTTTTTTTTTATAAAAATTTTAAACTAAGGTGTCAGTTTTAAATATTAGTACTTTCAAGTGGATATTATAAAGATAAAATGAGTCCGTTATTTAGGAAAATATAGCAGATGCAATTAAGCTATAAGTATCTCAAGGCAATACCATGCAATTGATCTATGAAAGAAAGCAAAGAACTATAAGATGATGGACACTCATCAATGCTTAATATCTATAGTTATAAATGCCCAGGTTTCACAGCTGGTATATTATCTGGGGATCATAGCTAACTAGTATGTGTATGTAAGTCCATTTTTCTACACGAGTACATTCTTTAGGTATGTTTTAATATTTGGTCAAGAAAGAGAGTAGAAAGAAAGGTGGCTAAGAATATACTCAATTTAGTACTAGTCACGTTTCCTTCTCTTCCTTTCCCTATCTCCTTAACTCGGCCATCTGTATAACTGGGTTGGATCTTGTGGATATGCAGCTATAGCAAGCGGGTAAACAATGTAACTGCACATCAAAATATATGATTAGTGTCTGGTTCAAGATCATAGGTCAGTTGTAAACATAGGCTAGAGGATAACTTTGGGAACATATTAAGAGTTAAGATCTACCACTTACGTACTCAAAAAAAAAAAAAAAATCTACCACTTACAATTATATGAGTTGATAATAAATTTAAGGAAATAAAATATTGCAACTAGATATCACAAAAAAATTAACATTATTTTTATTGTTGAAAATTTTGATAGTTGGGAGGGGAACGAAACATTTAGGAGTTTTTTGTACAAGTCTAGTATTTTTTTTTTGCGAGAGAGTTTCAACCTATGGCGTCCGCTTCTGATAATAGCTCTTTATTATCAAACCAAGACACCAATCAGTTTTGGTATAGGCGGGGATTGAATCTTAGGTCTCTTATACAACCATCAGAGACTTTACTAGTTGAGCTAATTGGAACCCACAAACATTTAGGAGTTAAGAGGCTGTATGATGAAATGAAAATTTTCACCTGGAATGTGTTTTGAGAAAAACATTTTCATGATAACAAATAAACTAGTTACTAAAGGATTATATGGAATAAGTTGGATTAAAGGTTCATAATGTGAACCAATAATTTTACAATATATTTTGAACTGATAAACAAAATAAACTGTAAAATTCAAATACGATATGTAAAGAAAAAAGAAAAATAATATAGTGTCCCCAAGTGCATACATTTAATAGACATTATCAAACTTGGTACATTTATTTATAAGAAAGCAAATGGCTTGCATGCACTCCACATATGGGCACATTTCTATTCTCTAGATCACTCTTGAGAGTGGTAAACCGTCCTAATCTCTGAAGGACATGAGATTTAAGTTTTTGTCTGAGGTTCACCTAGCACACAATTAAACATGATCACAAAACTACATTAAAGCCCTGAGTTCTATCAATGAAGCTATAATCCAACATGTTTTGTTTTGTGTAAACCAAAATTCAATATATCGATGAATTGAATTTGGTTAATGACAGCTCTTGCTATTTATATCGATGATGTAGTATTAACAGGCGATGATACTAAGTAAATGATTGAAAGGTTGAGCTAGTGAATTGAAATAAAGGACATTGGAGAATTGAAATATTTTCTAGTTATTGAAGTAGCAAGGTTCAAGCAAGGTCTATTTATATTCCTACTGAATTATGACCTTAATCTCATAGGAAAAATAGGAATACTACGTAAGGCCTGTGATATCCCACTAGAGCAAAATCATACACTATATGAAGATCTAGAGGGTGTATTGGTTGATAAAGGGAGATATCAACACTTACTTGGGAGATTGATTTATCTGTCTCACACAGGCTCAAATATGGCTTATTTTGTTAGTGTGGTTAGCCAGTTCATACATGCCTTAAGTCTCTCATATGGAATTATGGATGTTGTTTATTGTATTCTTCGACATTTAAAATAAGCTATTCGTCAAAGATCTTACGTGGATGTAGTCTACAATATCTCATATGGATGTTGCTCTAATCACGGCTACTTATCAATAGAATTCTATACAAATGCAAATTGGGCAGGTTCTATTAGTCATAAAAGATCTACCTCAGGTTACTATAACAGGCAGTTGTGACAAAGTCCAATGCAGAGGCTGAATTTTATGTAATGGGTCATGGTATGTTAATTTCTTTGGGTGTAGATGAAATTGAAAGAATTGGAGCTTAACATGCTAGAAACTTTGAGATTATATAGTGACAAGAAGACAAGTATTCATATTGCTCACAATCCTCTACAACATGATACAACTAAACATGTTGAGTTTGACATACATTTCATCAAGGAGAAGCTAAATGATGGCATTGTCAAATCTTCATTTATGAAGACTGAAGAGCAACAAGCAAACATCTTAACCGAAAGAGTCTCATGATAGTAAAGTTTTTTCATACTATTCTAGGCACGTGTAGTGTTTTTTCAGGAGTTTCAGAGAGAACCTGAGAGGCACTCCAGCACCATTTTCAGGAGTTTGCAACAACTGAAGACCACAATCTGTTGCCAAGATCTTGATTCTGTTTTCATTTGCAGAAATAGCCAATAATGTTCCCTCCTTGTTGAAGCGAATACGTGGTTTTTCCTAAATCTCAGATGAGATGTAGAACAGTTTAGATCACCAGTATTCTTGTTTAGCACATTTAATTAGACTTAATAACCCAAATGGGTAGAACAATTGGTTGGGACCATGCCTCAAAAAGTGGAGTTCACTTGTTCAAATCTCTTACACCCTCTCCCTTGGGGCCAGAACTCACTTATTTTAAAAAAAATTTAAAACTATCACTGAAACTTTTAACTATAAAAACACAGCAGATAATCAAGACTTCCATCATCAACGTCCCTTAAATGAGTTAACATCTAAAAATCAATTCAGTACACTAGTGAGAAACTTACAGGCAGGCCTCCCTCCACATCAATAGTTCCCAAAAGCTCAACTTTGTCCATATCCCAAAATTTAATAATGTGATTGTCACCGGCTGCCAATAACTGGTTCTTGGTTGTATCAAAATGCACGACAGACAAGGAATTTTGAGTAAGTCCTTGGTAAGTTCTCTTTATCGTTCCTTCACTTTCATCCCATTCAACAAGGAAGGACTGTCCATTTATATTGGTCCCGCATGAAAACAACCTAGCAAAGTATTCCATGACAGCAACATTAATTTCCCCTAAAATATGAATTGGACACAAGATAGTTCAGTGAAAGGGCAACTCTAACAGATCAAACCTTTGAGCATCAGTACTGTAAGCCAGTTTTGTGCATCCAAGACCAGGCGTATCATAATCAAATACAGCTATCACAAATTTATTATTATTATCATATAGCCATCCCTTCATTTTGCCATCCACGAATGTCGAGAAGACATACTAAGGCATTAAAGCACAATCAGAGTTACATAATTGGCAAGAAACCAAAAATACATTTAAAAAAAAAAAATTTATATTACCACAATCAGTAAAACCTTACATGAAAAACTTTCTCGGTATGAGGACAGACAGAATACACAGCAGCACCACGATCACCAATAGTAAAAACATTGGTACCATCATGCACATCCCACACCTTACACAGATAGTAATGAACATGTCAGTCTCTCTATAAGATATAAGTGTATATATATATATATATATAAAATGTGGCATAATGAACCAACCTTAGTTTTATTGTCACTTCCACAGGTTATGACCAACAGTTGCCTGTGATGGACAGTGAATGCGAGATCATTTACATTACCAACATGAGCATCAGTCTGAAAGAGGAAAATTATGTATTAGATTTAAAATAAATATTTAAACCAAGTAGCTCATGAGTAGACCACTTTTCTTTTTTGTAATAAAATAACCTCCAATTTCAGCCACACTTTATGTCCACCAGAATAAGAAAATACTTGCAGAATATGCTTTGAATATGCAACCCCTGATCAAACAAACAGTAATGATGCTTGAAATTATCAAAAAGGAAAAAAAAAAAAAAAAATCAGTGTCTTTCAGTACCCCTGGAGCATTCCAACATCCATGCACTTACCAAAGAACAAACCATCAGGACTCCACATGATACGATTGACAGAAACGAGTGGATTTTCCAGTAGAGCTTCCTAAATATAGTTGACATCAATTCAGATTTTAGATCATGATAACAATTTTCTATTACAATATCATAGTCTGGAAAGGAACATACCTTGAATGTTGTTGAGCACGCTCCAATATCCAAAACCTTAAAATTTACTGAAAGCAATTTTTTCCCAGAACTTACATTCCACAACCCTATGCTTCCAGCACATGTTCCAACTGGAAAAGCAAGTACTCCATTTAAATAAATTCCTTCTTAGAAGACAGTTTGCTCAAATACACCAAATGTGCAGAGTATCACGATTGGAAATAAAATTTCGTATAAGTCAACCTAGCAGAAGATTTTGCAAAACAGGATGAAAATCCATGCTCATTGGAGATGATTCCTCGTTCAGTGTCCTTGCAAGAGTCTTGGGAATGTCATCTGGTATGGGCACTGAGATGTGACTTTGACCAGGATAAGTGACAAGTGATGTTGCCTACACAAACATATATAAATACGAATTTAAAAGTCACATCTCAGTGTTCAAACCTTATCCAGAAGCAAAATGCAAGAGTCCAATCCTGTATATATGTGTGTGTGTGTGTGTGTGGCTTTAAAAAGACTAAAACATAAAAATTTTGAGTATTCTTAGAAGAACAAAAAGACTATAAAGAAAATCCAGCTGTTCTGGTCAGAACTGTACAAGAATCTAGCAGTAATAAACAAGGAATACTTTGGGAAAAATTTCAGCTCTCTGTACAGATCTTACAATTGATTTCTTCACAGCTGGTTGGGCGATTGACAAGTTGTATTGTGGTTGACAAACATGATCCACAAAAAGGGTATTTATAATTGGATTTGGATGTATACAGTGTTGATGCTGCCATTTCCAGCTGTCAATTCACATACTAAAATCAGTTCTCTCTCAATGAACCATAAACTATAAAAATAAGTTATGAATAGCATTCAGGTATCCAAGAAGCTGAACAGGTCTATCCAAATTATCTATAAAAATAAGTCACTTTTAAATTTTAATCCAATTTCCATTTTTCCCCCATATAAAATATTTAAAAAATGTATTAGTAAATATTACCTTTGTATAATGAGATTGAATAACCTGTTACTTTGGTTGATAGGAAACTTCAGTTTGCCACTGAGAAGAGAATCTGCCTCAATATCTTTCTTGACATGATCCATCGTCAGTATCCTTCCAACCTCTGTACCCTTATATTGAGAATACAATATATGTTCCCTGTCATAGCCGCACAATGAGATAAAACTCATCTGAGCATCTATAGTCACCAAATCTAAAATCAAAGCTAGTGATTAAGTCATACTTTTTATTTTCAGATTTAAAAAGCTGTTCCATTGACTCAAACAGGCCCTTACGATGTGAGGCAAGAACTTTCAAATTGTTCATGAGGATACCTGAAGCCTTGTCACTATCATCGCTGTAAAAGAATCAACAAACTTCATGTAGACACAAGCTTCCGAACAAAGTATATAAGAACTGAAAACAAAAAGGGGGATGAATATGTCAAGCTTACTTTTCAATTGCCTCAAAATATTCCTGCATCCTGATCCATAAACAAACATCAGAGAGAGTATTGCGGCTGAAATTTGTGAAACCAGAAAGATACCACTCAGTCTCATCCCATTTCCCCCTAAGCACCATATCCTCCAAATATTTCATGTCGAAGTAAAATCCACTTTCACGCTCAAGTCTATAATTAAACAACAAACAATTTGCTGAGTTTTTGATGGGGGTGTGAACACAATTGTGTGCATGTGTTTGAGAGGGAGAGAGACAGAGAGAGACAAAGAGCATACGTATGTGCAATTTCATTATAACCTTGCTCTTTCAAAAACTGCAAGACTAAGAAGACAAGCTCTTCATTTATTGTAGACATTCCCAGAAAGCCCATTTTTTGCCTCAAAAACCTTCAAGTACCACCAAATGAATCCATAGGTGATTTCTACAAATAAAGTACAAATCTGTTTGAACACCATGTCTTAAAAAAGTAAAATCTGGCTCCATTATGGTGCTTAAAAAATTTAAGGTAAAAAACAGAAAGATGAAAAAGCAAAAGAGAACACAAGAAAAAAGGAATTATTTTTCCACTACTTCCTTAGCAAACAGATGAAGGATATAGTTTTTATCAAGCACAATTAATGAACCAAATAAAAGTAAAAAATATTCAATCTGATTCAAACAGAGCCCTCTGTTATGGTTTTATCTTATTTGGGATCAAATATCTATAAAAAGAACAAAATGTTAGTCACGGTTTGGCTGTAGAAACATGGGAAATAAAATAATTAACAATTCAAGTCTTTGATCAGAAAACAAACAACAAAAGGCAAAAGATCCATACTGTATACATTTTCACTTCTATCCTTCATTTTTTTGGTCACCAAACAAAGGATTCAATTCTTTCTAGAGCAAGTAGAAAATTTAGGGACTGTCTTAATTTCTAAACACATCTCTACGTTAGTATCATCACCAGAATAATTGCAGATTTGAAAGATACTTTTTCGAAACAGCTAAGTTGATCATATTGTGGTTTTGAACCATACAGGATTTTTTTCAAAGGAATATGAATATCTTTCTCGATTTGGTTTTTTGGGGAAGGGTTGTCAATTGGCGCATGTAAAGATTTTCACTTCAAAAAGAGTTGTTTTCATTATCATTTCAAAAAGGGTGGTCAATTTCTTTCTTTTCCATCGTTTTATCAGAAACTAAACTGAGTATATGGTTCTTGGTTATGCACTCATGCATAAACCAAAACCGGCCAAAATTAACCCTTTGAGATTACTATCAAATAAAGACATTCAAGACCTATTATTGCCTAAAAGAACAACTAAATAAGCTAAATGTTAGTGCAATGCTCTAACACTAATTGTGTTCACCAGTACTTACTGATAAAAGTTATGACTTTCTGAGACCAAAACCACAACAAAAATAAAAACCCCAAAGCCTGAGACTATTTTACCAGGCTTAATGCAATCAAACAAAGGGTTGGTGTCTTCATCAATTGAAAATGAACCTTCTTGGCCATAACTAACACCGAATTCATTCAAGAAAAAGTTCAAGCAAAGTGAGCAAAAATCAAGAAAATGCTAATGAAACAATCAAGAAATCAGGATTCTGATAAACTAAGAGCGAACTTGTAGCAAACAAATGATGGTTATTAAACAAAATCAAAGAAAGAAAGTAAAAAAAAGGAAAATTTGGCTTCAGAATCTGAAAGAACAACTAAATAATTGAGCTAAAAATGTTAGAGCAATGCTCTAGCACTAATTGTGTTCACCAGTACATGCTAATAAAAGTTATGACTTTCTGAGAACAAAGCCTCAGATTATTTTACTAGGCTAAATGCAATCAAAACAAAGCCACAAAGGGTTGGTATCTGATCAACAATTGTAAATGAACCTTCTTGGCCATAACTAGCACCGAATTCATTCAAGAAAAAGTTCAAACAAGTGACAAAAACATCAAGAAAACAACTTGCAGAACTCAAAAACTTTAAAACAAAAAATTTAAGTGAATTAATCAAGAAATCATGATTCTGATAAACTACGAGTGAACTTGTAGCAAACAAATGATGGGTATTGAGCAAAACCAAAGAAAGAAGCAAACAAAAGCAAATTTGGCTTCTGAAAGCATACCTCGAAGAAATCAAGAAAAAGTTCCTGCGAGATCAAAATCAAGCGATTTTAAGAGCACAGAAAAAAAGATTGAAAGCTTGTAGATTTAACTGCCAGCTTTGAGAGCGCGAAACTTTTTTCTTTTCTTTGTTAGTTTGTTTTTGGTTTGGGATGGGACTTGGGACTTGGCGGTTGGACTTATAATATTATTATTGACAAGAAGATAATTACATAAGTAGTAGTGCTTATATTTTGATAAGAAGAAATACTTATATTAAATCAGATGCGGTACAAAGCAGCGGGTCCCCTATCAAGTGGAAATTTAAGCAAGTTATCAACATTTTTGTTATGGGAGAAATGATAGTGCTTACCCAAAAAAAAAAAAAAAAAAAAAAAATCACAATTTTTGCCACAAATCACTAAATTTAAGTGAATTATCAACATTTATTTATGAGACAAATGCAGGCAAAAGTTGTGATTTTTTTGTGACACTAAAATTTCTCTATTTATGGAAGAGAATGGACATTGATAGGCCCAACGAACCTCCTTGCCTAGACGAATCCGTCAAGCACCATCGTCCACTCTTCAACCTCGTGGATGAAGGAAGGTAAGCCATTAAAAAGAGAATTCAATATTTCGAACAATTACAAACTAGTTGTCATACCGTTGGAACTTCATTAAAACCCACATTAATGAACCTAGAGCCTAGAGGCGTTACAAAAGAAGCACTAAAGCCATAATAAAAGCCACAACGGCTAGAAGCAAGGGAGATATATATATATATATATATATATACACACACCTTTCAGACCTAGACAAGGTACATTTTTTTATATATACACACGGTAGCATTGATATATCCTAGTTCTTAGAATCTCTCTTGGCTTCCGTTCACTGACTTTACCATCGGAGACTCTGTGGCTGGCACCACACCGGTGACCACTCAAAGAGGATTTCTTTCATAACCTTGCAGGTATAGAGATGAAGTACGTGCTGACCTATCTGGACGATCCTACTCGACTGACGATCATAGCATCATCAGTTTGGCACTGTCTATGGGGACGACATTTTTGTACTTAGGTTCGAGAGTGTAGTTCCATTCAACTCTAGAGTCCAAATGGAGTTTAGCACACCTCAAGATTCTGCAGCATTAGCCCTGCAAATCCAAATACTCACAGCTAGCGTGGAGGAGCTTACGAGATAGAACTAGGAGATGAGGTTGCAACTTCAGCAAGATAATCGTTCTGGGACTACCTGAAACGATGATGGAAATAGCCAAAGAAGGAATGACCATTGACAACCATCTACTCGTCAGGGAGTGAACTCAAATCTCTTCAGGGAAATGAGAAGGGAAATGGACGAGCTGAGAAGTGCAATAAGAGAAAAAAAAGATCAGAGCTTAGATAGGATGGTTAGGAGGATAGACACACCATTCACAATAGTGGTCCTAGAATGCCCAGTGCCTTCGAAGTTTCATCTCCCGCAGCTCGAGTCGTTCGACGGTCTGAAAGACCCTCTGGACCACCTCAACACCTTCTAGACAACTTTAGATCTTTAACAGCCCCCTGACGAGACATTATGCCATTCCTTCACCACCACTCTCAAAGGAGTAGCATAGGAGTGGTTCACCAAGCTACCAACGTCGTCCTTCGACAATTTCGAGCAGTTGGGCAACTTCTTTTTACACCATTTCGTCGATGAACAACGCTCGAAAAGGCCAGCAGACCACTTGCTCACCTGCTCACCATCAGGCAAGGGGAGAAGGAGACCTTGAGGTCATATGTGAAGCGTTTCACCATGGAAACATTAGAGGTAGACAAAGCAGATGACAAGGTGCAGCTGATGACTTTCAAAGCCAGATTAAAGTCTAGAGAGTTCGTGGTCGCACTTGTGAAGAGCCTTCATCGGACGATGGCAGAAATGCTCCTAAAAGCACAGAAGTATATGAATGCCGAAAATGCCCTGGCAGCAATCAGGGATGAAGAGAAGCCCAGGGAGAGGGAAGGAAAGGGAGAAGACCAGAAGGGACGAAAAAGAGAAAGGGAAGATCGTTAGGGCACTGATGGGAATAAGTGACGAGACGATAAAACCCCTCGGACGGTAAAATTTACCCCTTTAGTTATGCCCGTTGACAAAATTTTGACGTAGATTAAGGATGAACATTACCTCAAATGGCCAAGGCTGTTACCCTCATCACCCAATGTGCGCGACAAGAAAAAGTACTGTCGTTTCCACAAGGATCACAGCCATTACACAGAAGATTGCAGAGACCTAAAGGAGCAGATAGATGAGCACATTTGGAAAGGGAAGCTATATAAATTTGTGAAGAAAGGGGATTCTAGCAAATCTAGAGGTGATAACAAGGACAAGCATGAAACTGTTCTGAGGTACAAGGACCACACGTCCCATTGTCCACAGAGCGCAATAGGGAAGATAAAAACGATCATAGGAGGACCATCCATAAGTGGGTTGTTCAGATCTCTCAAGAAGTTACAACAAAGGCAGGTAAACAACATCCACAGGATACCACCCCTAAAGCAAAGGAGAACGGACAGGGACATACTGTTTTCAAAAGGAGATGCCAGAGGGGTGAAGCAGACGCATGACGACCCCCTGGCTATAATGCTCATAATAGAAGGGTTCAACACCAGGAGAATCCTCATAGACAACGGTAGCTCTACGAACATCATCTACCTCTCTACTTTTCAATAGCTGAAGGTGGATCCTAAAAGATTGCGGCCTTTTGAGTCCCCCCTCGTCAGCTTCAGTGGAGATAGAGTGTATCCTAAAGGCATAGTGACACTGACGGTCACGGTGGGATCTAGCCTCCGACAATTGACTTGCTAGCTCGACTTCCTAGTGGTAGACTGTCCCTCTTTATACAAAGTGATAATTGGAAGGCCTACGCTTAATTGCTGGAAAGCAGTCACGTCCACCTATTGCCTAAAAGTAAAGTTCCCGATGGAGGAGGGAGTGGACGAAGTCAAGGGAGATCAAGTACTGGGTAGGGAATGCTACCAAGCAGTATTAGTTGCAAAGGAGAACCATACGTGGATGATTGAGGAGAAAGAGGAAGAGAAGGTGGAAGCCCTAGAAACCGTGGAATTGTTAGATGAGGAACCAGCGAAGACTACAAGAATAGGGACGACTTTGAGCGAAGAGATGAAGAAGAAACTAGTTCAATTCCTTAAGGGCAACTTGGACGTTTTCGCATAGAGTCATGAGGATATGCCTGGCATATCCATAGAGGTCATCCAACATTAGCTGAATGTAGATTTCAAGAAGAAGCCCGTCCAGCAGAGGCGACAAGTCTTTGCTCCTGAACGAAACCAAGCAATCATGGACGAAGTAAACAAACTGCTGGCAGTGGACTTTATTCGCGAGGTCTATTATCCGGACTGGTAGGCCAACGTCATCCTGGTGAAGAAGGCGAATGGGAAATGGAAGATGTACGTAGACTTCACCGACCTAAACAAGGCTTGCCCGGAAGATAGTTTCCCCCTGCCAAGTGTTGTGAAATTTTATAATACTCGCAAGTGTACGAACCGTACCGAAGTATAGTTTGACAAGAACGAGGTCGAACCCACAGGGACTTGAATGAACGTAGGAAAATTAATTAAATCTTAATCAAATTAATCATAATCTAGTTTAATAAAAATTGGTTGTTTTGAAATTAAATAAACTAAGCAAATAATAAAATTAAGCAAATAGTTAACCTAAGCAAAAGATATAAAGCAATAAAAAGATGTAAACAATCAAGGGAAATGAATTAAGGTTTTGGAATCCGCCTTGTAAGTCATATCAGCATATATTTATGATCATTAATTTTTCCCAACTCACTACATGATAATCTAGAAATCAATCTTGCTATCATGGAAAATATTCTCATTAAAATCCTTATTTTAAAAATCAAAAGCATGTTCTTCTTCGCTTCTTAAGTATAAAACCAAATCATCAATTGTATCCGTAGCCAAACAAATCACAAGATATATCCAATTCTAAAAATCAAATCATAACTTGTATCCATTGACAGACAAGTCACAAATGATATCCAATTCTATAATCAAGAATTAATAAACCAAGCATTCAATTAATTAAGACAAATCCTAAATCATGAGAAAAACATGATTGAACTCATATCTAGAATCCCATCTTAGTCAATTGTTATGAAGCAAGAACAATTTAAATCATTAAAGAAAAACTATTGTGGGAAAAATCAAATCACATAAATATTATTGATAATCTTTAACAAGGTTTCATCCTCAACCCTAATTATAAATTTAGCTACTCATGGTAATTGAAATAAAACAAAAGAATAAAATACTAAACATTAAATTAGACAAATAAAATAGAGAAAGAAATAGTCACAATGTTATCATGGAGAAAAGTTACAGAGAAGCCACATGCGGCATTGCCTCTTGCTCCAATTTTCTGTTTTGCATCTCAGCCCTAGCACTAGCCTCTTCGAATTTTGCCCTAAAAAACCTTTAAATAGGTCAAGGAATCCTATTACAAGTTGAATTCCCGTTTGGAGAAAATCCCAGATTTTTAGGCTTCACTTAACCGACTATTTTGGCCCATTTAACTTCAGAATTCGGGCTCCTAGTAAACTACAAAGTTGTAGCCCTTTAAGTTAACTTTCCAGCCCAACTTGAATCATCTCAATTGGACATCTGACCGAAATTTATACCAAAAATACTAACTGATGTGCAGGCTGGAATCCTAATCTGAATTGGACTTGAATTTGGTGCAAATTTCCTTTGATTCCTTACTCCAATTGGACTTAAATTTAATATTCATGCCTGGCTGGATGTAAGGCCTAGCCCCACTTTGCATGTAAAGCCCTTGTTACCTGCAACACAAAGATATTACATAATCAGTCACAAAATAACATAAAAGTAAAGCTAAATATGTAGATATGTGAGTATTTTATTGTATATATTTCATGCACATCACCAAGAATAGATCAGTTGGTGGATTCCATGGTAGGACATAAGCTCCTTACATTCATAGACGTGTTCTCGGGATACAACTAGATCAAGATGTCAGAGGAAGACCAGGAGAAGACCACCCTCATCATAAGCCAAAGGCTTTATTGCTACAAGGTAATGCCCTTCGGACTAAAAAATGTAAGAGCAACCTACCAGATGTTAGCGAACAGGATGTTCAGCAAGCAGATCGGGAGAAACATGGAGGTGTATGTAGATGACATGTTTGTCAAGAGCAAGGAAGAATCTGCACACCTGGACGACCTCGAAGAGATATTCGCTACTCTCAGGCAGTACCAGATGAAGTTAAACCCCAGCAAATGCGCCTTCAGGGTAGCATCTGGAAAGTTCTTAGGGTTCATGGTGTCCTAGAGGGGGATAGAAGTAAACCCAGAAAAGGTTTGAGCTATATCGGAGATGGCATCACCTAAGACGGTGAAAGAAGTCTAGAAACTAACAGGAAGGATAGTAGCACTCAACAGGTTCGTCTCTAAGGCAGCTGACAAGTGCCTGCCCTTCTTCAAAACTCTGAAGTAAGCCTTCACCTAGACGAAGGAGTGTGAAAAGGCCTTCCAGGAGCTTAAACACTACTTGAGCAATCCACCCCTCCTAAGCCCAGCAAAAGAAGGGGAAGACCTATATTTATACTTAGCAGTATCGACCATACCCGTGAGTGCATCCTTGATTTAGGAAGAGAATAGAACATAACTTCGGGTCTACGATGTCAGTTAAGCATTCCAAGGAGCTGAAGCCAAGTACCCATGGATCGAGAAGATTGCATTCGCCTTAATTGTAGCTTCACGAAAGCTGCACCTATACTTCTAAGCGAATCCTATCCTGGTGATGACGGATCAACCCATAAAGAAGTCAATGAACAAGCCTGAGGCTGCAGTTAGAATGGTCCAATAAGCAATCGAATTTAGCCAGTTCAACATTGATTACCACCCTAAAATAGCTATCAAAGCGCAGGTGCTAGCAGATTTTATCATCGAGTTCACCATCCTGGATGAAGACGGGGCATTGGATGAAGCGGAGAGATGGACGATCCAGACTGACAGATCGTTAGCCCGAAAGAAGGGCAGAGTAGGGGTTATTATCATCACCCTAGAAGGAGATACGCTTAGGTATGGAGTTCAGCTGATGTTCATTGGCACCAACAACAAAGCTAAGTACGAAGCAATATTGATGGGACTAAGGGTCGGAAAGGCTTTGGGCGCTAAAAACTTGCTTCTCCAAAGTGATTCAAAGTTGGTCGTAGGACAAATAAAGGAAGAGTACGAGGTAAAGGAGGAGAGGATGCAGAAACACCTGAGGCTGATGAGGCATCTGGCTCGAAAATTTGATCGGGTAGAGTTTATACAGGTCCTAGGATCCAAAATATGGGGGTAGACAAGATAGTGAAGTAGGCATCGTTAGAAGCAGGATCGACGTGCCCAGATCTGAAGATGGAAGTCCAGAAGCGTCCCAGTATTGAAGAGATCCACACCTTTATAATTCAGAGTGAAAGCAGTTGGATGACCCCAATTCTATCTTTTCTTCAAGATGGACGACTTCCACAGGATGTCAAGGAGGCTAGGAAAGTCAGGAAGAGAGCAGCCAGATTCACTATCTTGAACGATGCCCTGTACAAAAGAGGCTTTTCCATGCCCTACCTGAAGTGCGTCGACGAAAGTGAGGCTAAGTACATCCTGGAGGATATCCATGAATGAATATGCGGAGACTATACAGGCCCAAGATCCCTGGTAAGTAAGATCATCAGAACAGGTTACTTCTGGCCTACTATGCAGAGAGACACAAAAGAGTTCGTCGAGCGTTGCGACAATTGTCAGATGATAGGCCCAATGAACCTCCTTGCCCAGATGAACCCGTCAAGCACCATTATCCACTCTTCAACCTCGTGGACGAAGGAAGGTAAGCCATTAAGAAGAGAATTCAATATCTCGGACAGTTACAAACTAGCTGTCAGACCGTTGGAACCTTATCAGAACCCACATTAATGAGCCCAGAGGCATTACAAAAGAAGCACTAAAGCCACAACGACTAGAAGCAAGGGAGATATATATATATATATATATATATACACCTTTCAGACTTAGACAAGGTACATTTTTTTTTATATATACACACGGTAGCACTGATATTTCCTAGCTCTCAGAATCTCTATTGGCTTCCATTCACTGACTTTACCATCGGAGACTCCGTGGCCGGCACCACACCGGTGATCACTCAAAGAGGATTCCTTTCACAACCTTGCAGGTATAGAGACGAAGTACATGCTGACCTATCTGGATGAATATACTCGACTGACGATCATAGCATCATCAAACATAGACATGATATTTTTCTCAAAATTTTTTAATCATTTTACTCTTGAGAAAACACTTTTTTAGAAATGAACTTTGAAACAAAGCCCATTTTGGGAAAAGAAACTTATTGGAAAATCATCTGATTTTTTTTTTGGGGGTTGGGGGGGGGGGGGGATTTGAAGTGCTTTTTGAGATGTGAAACTATGTTGATGGATTGGATTGGTTGTGTGGATTTATATCACTAACTAGAGAGTTTTATCTTCTTAAAAAAAAAAAGTGTGAAACCCTACCCAATGAAGACAACTATTTTAACCATACTTTTTTTAGAGAGTTTCAATCTAGAACGTCTGCTCCTAATGATAGCTCTTTATCGTCAGATCAAGACATCAATCAGTTTTTGGTGTAGACGTGGATTAAACTCTAAATCTCTTATTCAACTATTAGAGACTTTACTAGTTAAGCTAATTGGAACCCACTTTAACCATATCCTTTCAAACATGCATATAATCATAATCATCATGTAGCATGCATAAGTTATTTCATAATTAAAATTGAGTCTAATTAGTGGATGCCCTTAGGATATTTGTTAATAAACCATTTAAAAAAAAATTTAATACCACTTTTATGGTAAATATACAAAAAAAGCCAATTATCTTTCTTTTACCATAAAAAAGTTTCCTAAATCTATGCCCTTAGTGCATCTATTATGTAAGATTCCTATAAGGGAGCGAAGGAGAGATTGAGGTTAGTGAGGAAAAGGAAAACGATTTTGAGTTTTGGGCTGGTGTGAGTGTCTAAGCAAGATGATGAATGTCTTTTATGTTGTGGGTTTTAGGTACTGGTAATGATTTTGAGGTATCTGAGTTTGGCTCGATTTACAAAATTTGGTTACGATGAATTTTTTGGGTTAAGTTTGATTTTTGTGTTACAGGTTGTGTTTGGCTAACAAGAAAGTGCAAGAAAAGATTGATTTTTTTCCTAATGAGAAATGTTTTATTCTTAAAGTTGATAATTTGGCTTTTTAAGTAGCAATTAAATATTCTTTTGCTATTTTATTAGCTACCTGTTTGCCAATGATGTACACCGTTTTTCACGTAATTATTTTTCGTTAGTGAGTTAATGGTAGAGGCCAGTTTGACTGCAAGTTGAAAATAACAGAGACCCAATTAATTGCTACTAAAACATATGGATTAAATTGATTGTGACCCCAAAATATAAGAGACCAAAATGATATTTTCGCCTTAAAATTATAGAAGATCACCATGGAATTGCTTATCAAATGTTCAAAGACAAATAGACCAAGGCATATTATAGTGAATCATGGCTTAGTACATCAATGCATTATTCAAAAGGAAACTAAAATCAAACAACACGAAATCATCTAAGCAAACAATAATGAAAATTGCACATAATCCTAAGTTATCAAGCATGTAAACCAATCCCTCTAGGAACTTTTCTAGAGGGATTATAACATTATTTGGGCCTTTTGTGTGTGTGTAATTTAAGCTGGGGGCCGTTGTTAAAATAAAAAAGAGAAAATGAGAGCCTCATACCAGCCCTTAGTGCATACATGGTCGAAGCCTGGTCGTTGGGATTTGGCTTGGCAGTAACGGATCCAAGTTTTCATACAATTTTTCTGCTTTGAGTGCCAAAATTTTCACGCTTGGTTGAATAGCTTGCCAAATTCTATTTTGAGTGTTCTTGGTATCGTTGGAACCACATGATTTCTAAAGGTACCAAACTCGTCATTGTGTAATTTGGTTCCATAATCAAAGAGTTATTTCAGCCAAGAAGTTGAAATGGTTCAAGCTGGAAATTTCAAAAGTTGGCTTTCTTCCAATTTCTCTGAGCAATTTCAGGCAATGCGGGGAAGATCCGGCGACTCCATTTGAACTAGAGCATAGAAAGTACGCCTAATTTCTTAAAACTACCAACTTTTTTGATCATTTGTGCGTGGTTCACTGCACATTTGCTCGCAAAATGAGCACCTCAAATTGATTTTATACATATATTATGGCTTTTTCATTATTCTTTCCATTTTCACGGACTTGGTTCTTGGCCTTCTTAACCACAATTTGGCCAAATTTTCAATGATATTGCGATATCTAGCTGGGTCATTGTTAGTCCATTAATCTTGGTCCATGTGCAATGTTTTGAAGGAAATTTCATTACTTTTCATATATCCTTGATTTACCTCAATCCAATAGTTAAATTTATGGCCTAAATCTTAATCAAACTTTGGTCAACTGTGCTTAATTAAATCTGGTCAACTTTAGTCAAAATATAGCGAAATGCATATTTGGCTATATTAAGATGGAATTTGATGTTTTGCTTTTGGTTCACGGAATTTGGTTGATCTATTGTTCAATTGGGACAAACCCACTTAATTCATATGATTCCCATAACTTTTGGATTAAAAATACGATCTTGGGATTTTTTTTTAGGCCTCACTAAAATAGTATATTTTCACAAAAATCAATGGTGAGCAAATTACAATATCAACAGATTCAACACCGTCTATAAGCATGAGCTAGGTAGGTTGTAGAACCATCATAGATACTAATCCTCCAACTTATCATTTAGAATTGGAATCGAAGAGGAAGAAAACATGTTAATAAGAGTTTTTAACATATGGAAAGAAAATTATCAATATTGGAGAAGTAGACGTAAGTAGTAATTAGGGTTTTGGAAGAATGATAACCATTTATATATTATTGCTAGCCCAAAGCTAGGTCAGAACCAAATTATAAACTATAATGGCTAAATGGGAAAATTTTGGGCTTTTAGCCTTCCACACCATTCAATCTTTTGTATTTATATCAAAGAACTAATTACGAAGGGCTTGGTAGTTGAATTGGCACCCCCATGCACAAAGTACTTGGGGGTCTTGGGGGGAAAGGGTTTGAGTTTCGAGGTTAGACGCATATTTTTATTATTTTCAAACAAATTATCAAAATACTAATTCATTATTATCATGTGTTGATGGGTAAATGTATTTATTTCTGTAATTAGTAATAGAAATAAATGCATTTACCCATTAATACATGATAATAATGAATTAGTATTTTGACATAAATGCAAAAGACTTAATGGCATAATAATAATTAATTAGTATTTTGACATAAATTTAAAAGACTTAACGACTTAATAATAATGAATTAGTATTTTGACATAGATGCAAAAGACATTATAATAATAAATTTATTATTTTGACATAAATGCAAAAAACTTGATGAGAATTCTCTAGGAATATATATATATATATATATATATATGGTAATAGAAATAAATGCATTTACCCATTAATGCATAATAATAATGAATTAGTGTTTTGACATAAATGCAAAAGACTTGATGATGTGGAAGATTAGATGAAGAGAATTCCCAAAGAATATGCCCCTTTTTAGAACCTTAGATCATAATGACTTAGGGTCCCGTTTAATATACGATCAAGTATAGGTGTAACTATTTTTTTAAAGTTACATCACTTAATATTATTATGCATTTACCCATTAATACATTATAATAATGAATTAGTATTTTGACATAAATGCAAAAGACTTGATGATGTGAAAATGGTAAATGAAGAGAATTCTGAAGGAATATAAATATGGAAATAGAAATAAATGCATTTACCCATTAATGCATAATAATAATGAATTAATGATTTGACATAAATGCAAAAGAATTGATGATTTAGAAGGCTAAATGAAGAGAACTCTCAAAGAATATGCCCCTTGATAGAACCTTAGATCAAAATGTGTCCGTCCAAAAGAAAGACCCTAGGAATATGGTCAAAAGCATGCTTATGGCTTAGGTTCCTATTTAATACATGATCAAGTATAGGTGTAATTATTTTTTAATGTTACATTACTCAATTTTTTTTATTGGTTTAATATATTCAAAATTTTTGTCCTTAACATGTATGTTGAATTCATGATAATTGGATGTTCTTTAATATTTGATAAAATATTTTATAAATTGAATAATTATTAATTTTTGATCATCTTATATTTTGGAAGTATAAAAAATATAAAGAGGCAATGTAATATTTGACCAACCATTTATATTTTTAAACTATTAGTGACATAATAATAATATATAATTAAATACAATTTTCCTATATAATTAGTGATTTGTAATATGATCAAAATTTATTTCTCAAATATTATAATATATCATACATGAGCCATAAAATAATTTATTATTAAAAATTTCAAATTAAACTAATAGCATATATGCGCATTGCGTGGGACACTGGCTACTTTTTGTGATTGAAAATTCTTTTTACAAATAATAAGTATTGTCCAGTATTTAAACATTTTTGTCTTGTGGTCAAATGATGAAATGATCATTAACTTTTTGTTCTCTCTTTTATGTGAAACCAATCAATAAAGAAAAATATAACTCTCTCTCTCCCTCCCTCCCTTCTCTTTTTTGTTTTTCTTTTTTTGGATAAGTATGTATTATTCCAAAAAAAGCAGGTTATACTATGAGTTTCGAAGCCTGCATTGGAGGACCCTACTCCCCAACCCCAACACTCCCTAAACCTAGCTTTCCTAATTGGAAAGCACCAACAAAATCTCACTCCCGAGAGTACTAATAAGAAGTAAGAACACCACTCCAATGTCCAAGAGGGTTGGACAGTAAAACCGAGCTTACTAACTACATGTGGCAGTGGATTTTACTACATTAAAACATAAGAAATGAGCTACCATCTATGGGGGCTTAGATTTTGTATCTCCCATTATTTCAATAGGTTTAGAAGGTTGCTAGGAATACGTACCTTTTGCGACCTTTTCCCTTACTAGCTAAAGACACTACAAAAAATTGGGTCTAAAGTGGCGTTTTTTTTAGTGGCGTTTGTCAAACACGCCACTATAGGCCCTTGTAAGAGTAGGACCTATAGTGGCGTTTGACAACCACCACTATAGGCATTTTTATTTCAGTTTTTTTATTTATTTTTTTCGGATGGTTTTTTTCTTTTTTTAATAATGGTTGGAGGAGGAAAAGGACCTATAGTGGCGTTTGTCTTGACAAACGCCACTATAGGCCTAGACCTATAATGGTGTTTGACAAATGCCACTATAGGCCTTTGTATGCGTAGGACTTATAGTGGCGTTTGACAACCACCACTATAGGCACTTTTTATTTCATTTTTTTTTTAAATAATGGCTAAAGGAGGAAAAAGACCTATAGTGGCATAAATTTAAAAAAAAAAAAAAAAAACTTATGAAACATAAATTTTTGAAGAAAAAAAGTCATTATAAATTAACAAATTCAACTTAGGGGAGGCGAAATCAACCTACATCCATTTGCCCACCCAATTAATTGGATTAAATGGATATTAACCCAATTAAATCTAATTAACATTAATGTTTATTGGTTTTAACTAGTTACCCAATTAGACCTAATTATGATCCAACTATAATAATTACAAATCACCCACCTCTAAAATACCCCAAAACCACTAAAATTTACCAAATTACCCCCAAAATATAAAAATTAACCAAAATACCCCTAAAACGTAAACAATTATTAAAATATCCCCTAAACCTAAAAAATGACCGAATATCCCCGAAACTGAAATACCACCTAAACTTAAAAATGAATGAAATACCCTCGAAACCTAAAATGAGCAAACTAACCCCGAAACATAAAAATTGACCAAAAAACTCCCTAAACCTAAAAAATGACCAAAACACCCAATGAATCTAAAAATTACCAAAATATCCCCTAAACTTAAAGATGGGCAATAAATGGGTAAATGGGTTTTATGTACCCAACCCAATTATACCCACCCTAAACCCACTCTAACCTACACATTTGACACCCCTACAATATATGTAGCTCTTTTTTATCGAACTTAAAAATAAAATCTACAAAATATGAATTTAATACATTAAAAAAATTTTAATATCGAAGTATACTACGCAGCCACCTTGGAGATACAGGACGAAGCAACATACCAATTGGGACTCTAATTCATGAAGGGATTGGCTTGGGGTGGAGGCAGCGAACGATAGAGAGTTGAGAGGAAAGCAACAACCTTTATTCTTAGAACTCTAATTCATGGTGAAGCAATTGGCATGTAAGAAAGAGGAATCTCATGAAGAAAGGTAATTTAATTATGAATTGTGAAAACTGGTCCAAGAAAGTGCATCTTTGTGGTAATTCAAGTATCACATTTTTGTTTTTGTTTTTTAATACACTACTTCTTCTTTATATCCTTAGAACTAAGAGCCCTTAAAAATAAGAGAATGGTTCGGTTTGGAAAAAGAGCCGTACGTATTTATTTTTCTTAAGTACTAGTATTATGCCCATGCGATGTACGACTTAATCAAGTGTTGAATGTATTCTACACTTTTATTATATAACTAGTATTATGACCGTGCAATGCACGGCTTAGTAAAAAAATTATACATAAATTTAATATATATATATATATATATTTTTTGATAATATAATCAAATTTAATAACAAATAAATGGTAAATATATTTTTAAAAATTAAGTACATAGAAAAAGTATATTATGTAATTTTTTTTTTTGGCAAAAAAAGATATTATAAAATATTTCTAAAAAATTATGTCAAGTTTAAAATTTCTATAAGATCTTAGTAGTAAAATTGTAATTTGATTTTGTGTGTATGCGTGTGGCACTTACAAATCTTCCCATTCTAATCATATATAAATTTCTTGCATATATAACCAAAAACAAATTCCATAAATTACAAAAATAAAACAAATTCCATAAATTACAAAAAAATTAAGTATTTAGACTGCAATATAAATGTAAAACTTTACCTATAAATTACCAATCATAATCACTTTAATGTTTCCATAAGTGAGGAAATAATCCGCATAATCAATTAAGAACACCAAATCAAAAAATAGTATCACTGAAAAAGCAATAACTGTGCACTCTTAAATAGAAAAATAGAAATGCAAAAAATAAAAAGTAAAAAGAATATAGCTCTTCTCACTGAAAAAGCCAAATCTTTCATTTAGTAGTTCTTCACTTCATTTTGGTTTTTTTATTTATTGATTTTAGTATCCTTAAATAGTAAAGTAGAGTAGATTTAGTAGAGTTGTAGTAGAGTTTTAGTTCAACTCAATTTCTCTTGGATTCAACTTCATTTGTAGAGTGGTTTTCTTTTTATGTGTATTATTATATGTTTTTTTTATTGGCTGTTTTATTTTTAAGTGTAGTTATATCGATTTAAAAAAAAAAAAATCATATAAACGTGCACTATGTTGTTGGTTGGTTTTTTTTTTTTTTTTTGATTAAGATTTTTTTTTTCAACTTTTCTTATTGTTTTTATAAGATTTTTTTTTCACTCAAACGTGTACTAAACTCAACTTTTATTATATAGTATACTAGTCTCAAACCCGTGCGATGCACAAGATTGTTTTAAATCAAATGTTAACATGTTCAGGTTTAAACATTTCTCAAATTTCAATTATTGAAAGCTAAATTGGCTCTAATATAAGATGAAACATGTAATATTATGAAGTAATATTAAAAATGAGATAAATACAAATATTATGAAATAATATATTACAATAATCAAAATGTGCTCTTACATTTAGTTTAATAAGTATTTCAAAAGAACCAATAAATTGAATAAATATACAATTGTATCTTCAAGTTTTATCCAATGCATTTCAAGAATGTATTTCCTCCCTTTCTTTGGCTCTTCTCTTTTCTCAACTTCTTCAAGCTACTTAATTTTTCGCCTAGTTAGTATCAAGTATAACACCAAATTATACCAATTCATCAAAGATTTACAATGTAAAACCAAACACTCTTAATGTCAATAAATTTGATAATAACCCCACCACAATTTATTCTACAATTTGACATCCAATTCTCTTTTAATAGCATCCAATGATTCATTGTATATTAATAATTGATGAAATTTTTTAAATAATAATAATTTATATCAATACCTATAAGCTCCTTCAACAAAATCACCAAGCAAGTCCAATTGCTTCCACTAACAATACTGAAAAGAGCCTACAAAACTGTATAGAAACACATAAAAGAACTTAATAGAATTTATAAGCCAACAAATAACAAAAAATAACTCTATCTCTACCTTTCAATAGCAACCATCATAAAAGGATTGAAGAAAAAAGAATTAAAAGTAAACTACAATAGTAGGTAGTCAGTTGAATGAATTAAATCCTTAAAAAAGGTGTGTACACCACATATATTCCTTCTCCTCCTCATTCATAAATGGATTTCTTTTATGTCCACGTCCAATTAATTACATGACCTAGCCAGCAGCAAGAATTATTTCTAATAGTACTAAATAGACAATCACTTTTAAGTGAATGCATTAACACCAATCACAATTTTACATGAAATTTATAGCAATACCTGTAAGCTCCTTCAGCAAAACCTGACATTTATCAAAATTCATCATCTACCACTATAAATTGATGCAAGAAGGTCACTCCTAAAAATAAATGATTTCTAAACATCATAACATAAAGAAAATGATAAGTGTAAGAGTCTATAGAATAACACATAGGAATGTAATGAAAACAATAGTGTGAACTGTGAATCAAATTTTAAAGTAAATTTACATATGGTTTATCATATTTGTGGTTTTCTTACTAAGTCTTAGTGATACCCATTGAGAAGCTTTAAACAGGGCCAAAAAAAAAAAAAAAAAAATTACAAACCTTTTCTTTTAAAGATATATAGATAATATGTCATACAGTATTAATTGATTTGTGGTAAATTATGATGAAAAAAGCTTCAAGGCCCCAATATTTATAATTCACTTAAGTCAGAAAGTAAATTCCCAAAGTCATAATCTATTTATTCTAAAGACAACTGCACAAAAATACATGTAAAAACTAACAGTTCTATATTGATGATGCCGTAAATATCAACAGTGAGTTGCACAATACTCGTACTCTCAAAACGACACCTGCACAAGGAAAAGAGAAGACCCAACAGAGAGCACCGGTGTGGTGTCGGCCAAATACCCTCCGAAGGTCAAGTTAGAACTTTTTTCAACTCCAGAGTGCTAGAGAGGAGTTAATTATGCGTACCTTCATTTGTGAGGGAATTGGGGCTTTTATAGTAGTAGGGGGTTGACCTTTCTTCCTTGGGGCAGAAGTCTTTTCCATATAGGAATCCATGTGAGCGTGGATTGCGGAGACCTTTCCTTATAAGACTCTATTATTGAGCGTGGTGGTCAAGTAAAGGATTTACTCTAACCGTCGGCCTCATAATCGTCGGCCTCTTAACAGTCGGTCTCTTAACCGTCGGCTTTACCTCTGCAACGAATACCCGTCAGCCTTTTGAACATAATTAGCCCTTCGAGCCTAAAATGGGATGTTATTTCCGTCGGCATGTATCTCTCCGTCGCTGCACGAACCGTCAGTCTGAGAATAGGCTGACGGGTGAAGCCTTGTTGTATTACTATGATTATTTCCTTATCAGTTGCCCCCTACTCCATATCTCCGTCGGCAATAACTGACGGGTTATGGAGTTTTCATTCGTCCTTACCTGCTGCTTTGATCAGGAGAGAGGAAATAATTAAAGCTGACACCCCAACAATAAATGCTAGGACACGTGGTATGCTCGGGTTGGCTCCGTGTCTGGTTTGGGGGCGTCGCTTCGTCTTCCGTGCGTTTTCCTTATATATATATGTGGCCCACCTCTCCCCATTTGCACTATTTCACTTTCACCGGTTCCTGGAGAGATATCCGTCGCTTATCTTCCGTCAGTACTTGCTAACAATATTCCTGTCACTTCTTTGCCGTTACTTTCGAGGAACTTGTAAGTTCTCTTTCTTTTTGTTCCTGCTTTATTATTATTTTATTTTTTTTTTCTTTTAAGCCGAGTCGTCATCCTAGGTGCTTAGATTATACCTGTCACTTGTAGGTAGTCAGATGTCGAGTGACGCGTTGAGTGACCGGTCGTCGGTCCGCGATGGAGCGGGCTACGACGAGGTATTTGGTTCAGGTAGTGAGTCAGGGAGCTCGTCCTGGTCTTCAGAAAGGGAGACGTCGGCCCAAACTCCTATCGAGGAGGTAGGAGGCCACGGAGACGATGGTCAGGAAAGGGTAGTAGGTGAGGGAAGTGACAAAGTGGAAGGAGGAAGATATAGTGACGAGTCTAGTGAAGGGGATGAAGGTGACGACGGGTCTGGTGAAGGGACTCCTGTGAGTCCTGGAGGCAACCGTCCCTTCATCCTTCCCAAAGAGTGGGCTGTAAATAAGTTTCTCCCCAAGATGACTCTTAAAATTTTTAACGAGTTACGAACCCGTTTCCAAATCCCCGACCATATTCCTATCCGTCTGCCTGAAGATGGCGAAAAATGTTATACGGGAAGAACTGCAGACGTTGGTATGTACGATGCCATGTTTGCCGCTGGTCTTAGACTGCCCCTGACGGCATTACACAGTCAGTTAGTTGACTTTCTTGGCTTATCCGTCAGCCAAGTCGCTCCGAATTCGTGGAGGATCTTTATAGGCGCCGAGGTGCTGTGGGGTCGTTTGAGTGGAGGGAATCGTCAGCTTTCTTTGGACGAATTCTTTTATTGTTATAGACCTCGGCACCTTTCTTCTTCCAAAGGGATGTACCATTTTGCCGTCAGGGAGAAAGATCTTAGGTTGGTGTTTGAGACGCCGGACTCGAATAGAGCCTGGAAGAGCAGGTTCTTTTTCGTTGAAGGGACGGACTGGGTGTGCCGTCAGGAAGAATGGGAAACGATACCCCATGGCTGTTTTGACAATACTTGGGCATTTATAAAAGAGTCAGGTTTTAGTCGTCAGCTTTTGACTTTATTTTGAGCAAGTAATAATTTCGGTTTTCTAGTGGTTCTAACGCCGTCGGTTTATTTGCACTTTTCAGCCCTCATTCGCCCTTCAATAACTGGTGAGCAGGAGGACTTCATCCGTCGGGTTTTGGAGATTCCCTTAGAGGAGCGGTCGTGTCGAGATTTAATCACCCTTGACTACCTTCACGCCTTCTGTGGTGGTCCTGAACCGACGCCTGAGGCTCGCAGGCTAGAAGGATTCTCCCGTCACCGTGAGTACTTTACCCTTATTTTCGAAATTGTCCTTGTATTACCGTCGGTTTTGCTAATGCATCTTTTTTGTAGAAATGGATGTGGCCAAGCAACGGATAAGGGCCGCCGCTACCCGCTTAAAAGAAGAGAAGAAAGCAAAGGGGGAGACGGTACCCTCGTCGACCCCCAAGATCGTCAAGGGTTCTTCAAAAAGGAAAACTGACGGGGATAATAGCCGTCCATCGAAGAAAGCAGCCGTTGGTTCTGGGAGCGAGCCCTCAGAGAAGCCGTCACCTAAGCCCAGTCATGGGGCAGGAAAAGGTGTAATGACTTATTCTGGTCCCGTCCTGGAGGGGCCCTGTTGCCTGCTAACTCACAAGGATTTTGCTGTTGAGGCTGTGGAGTCACTTATAAAGCCGACGGACATAGATCCTTGTGATTTGTTGGCGACGGATGAGCTGGGGTCGTCAGCTTTGTTTGACCTCACTCGGGTAAGCTGCCTCTCCCAAATGGTTCCTTCCTCATCTTCTTCTATTTTAATAACTGACGGTTATATCCCTTTCTAGGCCTTGGTTCGCGTAAAGGCGCTTCAGGACCGGTGCGTGGCTAAGGAGCGTGTCGTCACTCGCGTCAATAAGCACAATGCCAATATGTGAGACCAGCAGGCTCAGTATAAAGAGGCAATGCGTCTCCTTAACGTCGAGCTGAAGGAAGTTAGGCAGAAGCTGGAGGAGGCGGATCGTCAGAGGGATGAGCTAGGGAAGGAGCTGACGACTCTTCGCGCGCAGATGGAGACTGCAGGGGCTGACGCGGTTGAGAAGTTCAAGGCGTCAGACTCTTTCATTGATTCCTGTGCTGGATACTATGGCACAGGATTTGATGATTGCCTCAGGCAAGTGGCGTCAGCTTTCCCAGATTTGGACTTATCTGGTATCTCCCTAGATGACGCCCAGCCCATGACGCCTGCTAATGAAGCCGTCACTGCTGGGGCTGACAAATCAGCGGATTCTCCTTCTCATGGAGGCGGAGTTGTTTTGGCCCAAGCTGCTGTGAACCTTTCAACAACTGCCCCGACGCCTCCTGTGGTGCTGCTTGACGGAGAGGATCCTTCTGTTAGGGAGTAGGAATTTTTTAAGCGACGGTTTTTTTTTTGTATTTGTAATTCATCTATTTAGCAAACAGTTTTATTAGTGCCCCCTGGGCTCCTGCTTGTAATATTTTAACACTTTCTTCAAATCCCTCTTCTAAATTTGCCGTCGCTCTTTATTACTTGATGTGAGACATGCTTAACTTGTATGTTTTGTTTGGAATTATGAGCCCTTTTAATGTACCGTCAGCTTCGCTGAATCGTTGATTTAAACTTTATATTGGGCCACTTGGCAAGTTTGCTTGACGAAGCCGTCAGTCTTTCGTTTTAATGCTTGTAGAAATTCCGGCAAAATTCTATTATCCCAGGTCAAGGTCATCTCCCTTATAGACTTGTTCATTTGTGGACCGTCAGCCTTAATAGTCGGGTTTATGCATTCCGTATGTATTCTATTAGGCCGTTGGTTTCATTGCTTTTGCTTATCTGCCGGACTGGGTTATTTTAGATCGTCAGCTTACCTGGTTCGTCCAATGCGGACTTGGTCTTTTTTAGACCGTCCGCTATCTGTCTTCCATTTTTTGGACTCTTTTTTTTAGTTGGTCTTTTATAAGACCGTCAGCTTGAGAGCCGAGCTTAAGAGACCGTCAGGATTTTATTTAAGCCATCAGCTTAGAAGCTGAATTGTGGGCTTGGCCATATTTTGTTAGCCTTTTATTTAGGCCATCAGCTTAGTAGCTGAATTGTGGATTTTACCACATTTCGTTAGCATTTTATTCAGGCCGTCAGCTTAGTAGATGAATTGTGGGCTTAGCCACTTTTCGTTAGCCTTTTGTTCAGGCCGTCAGCTTAGTAGCTGAATTGTGGGCTTGGCCACTTTTCGTCAGCCTTCTGTTTAGGCCGTCAGCTTAGTTGCTGATGTGTGGACTTGGCCACTTTTCGTCAGCCTTCTATTTAGGCCGTCAGCTTAACTGCTGATTTGTGGACTTAGCCACTTTTCGTTAGCCTTCTGTTTAGGCCGTCAGCTTAACTGCTGATTTGTGGACTTAGCCACTTTTCGTTAGTCTTTTACTAACTTTCATTTGTAAGTAGAAACTTCAGTAGTTCTGAATAAATTCCTCTTATTGTCATGCATCTGTATAAAAAGTATCTAAATGAAGGAAAAATCTGCCCTTTTGGGCTTATTGTATCAAAACCAAAGCAAAAGACATGCCCGTTGGGCTTATTGTAGTGAATACTTAAAAGTAAACAGTAAATCTAAAATAAAAAGATAGGTGTTTTTCTCCATGTCGTCGCCTCTACTGGTAGTACTTTCGCAGGTGCTCAGCATTCCAAGGGTGCGGTAGCTTCCGTCCGTCCAGTGTCTCCAGATGATAGGTGCCCTTCCTCTGCCACGCCGTGACTCGGTAAGGTCCTTCCCAATTCGGGCCGAGTTTTCCTTGAGTTGGGTCTCTTGCTGTGCCCATTACTTTCCTTAGAACGAGGTCTCCAACCTGGAAGTCTCTGTGCTTGACTCGGGAGTTGTAGTGCTTGGCCATGTGGTCCTGGTATCGAGCGAGCCTTTGCTCTGCTGCTGTCCTGACTTCGTCCACTAGATCGAGCTGTAGACGTAGGGCTTCGTCGTTTTTCCTTTCGTCATGATTGTGCACCCTGTAGCTGGTGAGGCCGACTTCGGCTGGAATGACTGCCTCGCTCCCGTATGTAAGCCGGAATGGTGTCTCCTGTGTTGGTGTCCTTGCTGTTGTCCTGTAGGCCCAAAGTATGCTTGGTAACTCTTCAGCCCATATACCCTTTGCCCCCTCGAGCCGAGTCTTGATAATCTTCAGCAAGGATCGGTTCGTGACTTCGACCTGTCCGTTGGCTTGAGGGTGGGCGGGAGAGGAGTAGTGGTTCCGTATCCCTAATTGTGAGCAGAAGTCCCGAAAGGCCTCGTTGTCGAATTGCTTCCCGTTATCTGAGACCAAGACTCTAGGGATGCCAAATCTGCATATGATGCATCGCCAAACGAAGCTGCGTACGTTCTTCTCCGTAATAGTGGCCAAGGCTTCAGCTTCGATCCACTTCGTAAAGTAGTCGATGCCCACGACTAGAAACTTCAGTTGTCGTATTGCTGTAGGAAACGGTCCCATGATGTCGAGTCCCTATTGAGCGAACGGCCATGGCGCCGTCATTGGGGTAAGTTCTTCAGGTGGTTGTCTTATGATATTGCTGAACCTTTGGCACTTGTCGCATTTCTTTACATAGTCCTCAGCATCCTTCTGCATAGTTGGCCAAAAGTACCCCGTTCGTACTAGCTTGTGGATTAACGACCTCGACCCTGAGTGGTTCCCACAGATTCCTTCGTGTATTTCCCTCATGACGTAATCCGCTTCTTCAGGACCTAAGCATCGTAGGTAGGGGCGGGAAAAACCTCTTTTGTACAAGACGTCTTTTATCAGAACGAACCTCGCTGCTTGAACCTTCAGCTTTCTTGCAGCCTTCTTTTCGTCCGGTAGTACCCCGTTCTTCAAGTAGGAAACTAATGGCGTAGTCCAATTGTTTTCGGAACCAAGTTCCTGTACATCAACAGAATTTATAAGTGGAGAGAGCTGAACGAAAGAGAATATGTTATCAAAGGTGGCCATATGTTCAGCTGAAGCGGCCTTGGCTAGGCGATCAGCTTGCTCATTTTCTCCTCGGGGGATCTGCATAATTTTGGCCTTCAGCTCACTGACCCTCTGCCTTGCTTGGTCCAGATATCTTTTCATCCTCTCGCCTTTACACTCATAATCCCCATTTATCTGATTGACCACGACTTGCGAGTCGCAGTGAATGATCACTCTTTCGGCTCCTGCAGCTTTGGCGAGGTCCAGCCCTGCTATCAGAGCTTCATACTCTGCCTCGTTGTTGGTGGTGGGGAACTCAAGGCGAATCATACACTCGATCACGTCTCCTTCGGGTAAGTGTAGTACGACACCGGCTCCCCCAGCCTGCTTGTTGGAGGACCCGTCTACGTGTATGCTCCACTGGGGGGATTCCTCTGCCCCCTTGTCTTCGCCATTTGTAAACTCGGCTATGAAATCTGCAACAACCTGTCCTTTAATGGCGGTTCGTGGGCGGTACTGTATGTCAAACTCGCTCAACTCCATGGTCCATAGTGCCATTCGTCCAGCAGCTTCGGGGCTGCTCATCGCCCGTCGCAAAGGTTTGTCGGTTAGGACGATTATCGTGTGGGCTTGAAAGTACGGCTTCAGTTTGCGTGCCACGGTAACCAGTGTAAATGCGAGTTTTTCCATGGGCGGATATCTTCCTTCTGCTCTGTGTAGCGCCCGACTGGTGTAATATACAGGCTTCTGCACATTTCCTTCTTCCTTGATCAAGGCGGCGCTGACGGCGGTCGGGGAAACGGCAAGATAGAGAAACAGCTCTTCACCCGGTTGTGAGGGACTCAGTAATGGGGGGGAAGAGAGATAAGTTTTTAATTCTTCGAACGCTTGTTGGCACTCGGCGGTCCACTCGAAAGATTTCTTCAGTGTGCGGAAGAAGGGTAAGCACTTGTCCGTTGCCCTGGAGACGAACCTGTTTAGTGCTGCTATCTTGCCGTTGAGGCTTTGTATTTCCTTCACATTCTTTGGTGGGGCCATCTCCATTATAGCCCGGATTTTGTCTGGATTGGCCTCGATGCCCCTCTGGGAGACCATGAATCCTAAGAATTTTCCCGCCGTCACCCCAAAGGCACATTTCCCCGGATTAAGCTTCATGTTGTAAGAGCGGAGAGTGTTGAACGTTTCCCTGAGGTCTTCTAAATGATCTTCCTCCCTTCGACTTTTAACCAGCATATCATCCACGTATACCTGGACGTTCCTCTCGATCTGTCGTGCGAACATCTTGTTCATAAGCCTTTGGTATGTTGCGCCCGCATTCTTTAGACCGAACGGCATTACCTTGTAGCAGAAAAGTCCTTGGCTGGTTACAAAGGAAGTTTTTTCTTGATCATCGTCGTGCATCTTGATTTGGTTGTAGCCAGAGAAAGCGTCCATGAAGCTTAACAGCTGGTGTTGAGCTGTAGAATCTACTAGAGTGTCGACTCTTGGGAGAGGGTAGCTGTCTTTAGGGCATGCCTTGTTTAGATCAGTGAAGTCTACACACATCCTCCATTTCCCGGAAGCTTTTTTGACCATCACCACGTTCGCTAGCCAGTCGGGGTAGTAGACTTCTCTAATGAAATTTGCCTCTCGTAGCTTGCGGACTTCTTCAGCTATGGCTTGGTCCCGTTCTGGGGCAAAGACCCGCTTCTTCTGCCAGATCGGTGGGAAGGACGGTGATACATTCAGCCTATGCACCATGACTGAAGGGTCTATTCCTGGCATGTCCTCGTGACTCCAGGCGAATACGTCCTAATTCTCTTTGAGGAAAGCTTTAAGTGTTTGCCGGATGGCGGGACTTGCAAGGGTTCCAATCCTCGTGGTCTGGTCAGGCCTGGAGTCGTCCAGGGGGACTTCTTCAAGCCTCTCGACTGGCTCCGTCGTGCTCCGGTGTTCTTCTATGCTCATGGTTTGGCGGTGATCATCCATTTCCATCATGGCTACGTAGCATTCTCGTGCGGCAATTTGGTTCCCACGTAGTTCTCCGACTCCGTATTCAGTCGGGAACTTGATCATCAAGTGATAAGTCGAAGTCGCTGCCTTCCATGAGTTGAGGGTGGGTCGCCCTAGGATTGCGTTATAGGCGGATGAATGGTCGACTACGAGAAATGTTACGTCCTTTGTGACTTGCTGGGGATAATCGCCTGCCGTCACAGCCAACGTGACCGCGCCCAGGGGAAATACCTTTGCACCTCCGAAACCGACAAGTGGGGCATTTGTTGGTACCAGTTGCTCCCTGCCGATCTTCATCTGCTGGCAGGCCGGGTAGTACAGGATGTCGGCCGAACTGCCGTTGTCGACTAATACCCGATGCAAGTTGTAGTCACCAACTCGTAGGCTGACAACGAGCGCGTCGTCGTGCGGTTGGTGGAGACGCCGCGCATCTTCTTCCGAGAACTCGATAATGGGGGTTTCCCTTCGAGCTATCTTTTGCATTGGACCCGTCAGCTGGATGTTTTAGACCATCCGGAGGTACGTCTTTCGAGCCTTCTTCGATGGCCCGGTGGCCATCCCTCCTACAATCATTCGTATGTCACCTACGGGAGGTCTAGGACGGTCATTATCTCGTCGGGGGAGATTCTCTGGAGGCGCTGGATCCGTTCTTTCCTTGTTCACGAACTTCTGCAATTTTCCTTGTCTTATAAGGGCCTCGATTTGCTGCTTCAAGTCGTAACAGTCGGCCGTGTCATGGCCGTGATCTCTGTGGAAGCGGCAGTACTTGTCCTTGGAGCGCCTGCTAGGATCCCCCTTCAGTTTTCCAGGGAAGGTCAGAGCCCCATCGTCCTTAATTTGCATTAGGACTTGATCTATTGGGGCGGTCAGCGGGGTGAAGCTTGTGAATCTTCCTCCCGGAGGTTTTGAACGCCTTTCGTCCCTTCGGTCTCCCGTTCTGGGCCTCTTCCTCCCTTGCTCTGGTCGTGCATCCTCCTGCCTTTCCCTTTTTCTCGGCTTCTCGTCCCGGGCCTGCAGCGCGTCTTCAGCATTCATATATTTAGTGGCCCTGTAGAGTACTTCCGACATGGTCTTCGGGTCGTTTTTGTATAGGGAGAACAAAAACTTGCCCTTGCGCAACCCATTCGTGAAGGCTGCTACAAGTATTTTGTCATCGGCTTCGTCAACAGATAGTGCTTCCTTATTGAAACGCGTTATGGAGGATCTCAGCGTCTCGTCCTCTTTTTGCTTGATACTCATCAAACATGCCGTGGACTTCTTATACCTGTGTCCCCCAATGAAGTGTGTAGTGAACTGAGCACTTAGCTCTTTGAAGGTGCTGATAGAGTTGGGCGTCAGTCGGCTGAACCATACCCTTGCGGGGCCTTTGAGTGTTGTGGGGAAGGCCCGGCACATAATCTCGTCTGCTACCCCCTGAAGATGCATCAGGGTCTTAAAAGTTTCCAGATGGTCCAGAGGGTCCTTCATTCCGTCATAGCTATCTATATTCGGCATGCGAAATTTGTGGGGTAGGGGGAAAGAGTTCACGGCTATAGTGAAGGGTGAGTCGGTGCGGTTGACTAGATCGTCAAGATCACTGGAGACTCGCCCCTTGAGCGCGTTCATCATAACCTCCATCTGCTCCCTCATTGCCTGCATCTCCGCGACAATATGCGGTGGAGTCGCATCCGTGAGGGATGGCATGCTCACGTTCTGTCTCTCCGGCTTGCTTGGGGCGTGGCTGCCTTCAGGTTTCTCCTGATTCTTCTTCGGGGCGCTGGTCCCTTCCTGGTCTTCCTGTAGGTCATTCAGTGCTGCATCCTTCTGGCGTAGCTGTTCTTCCAAGTCGTGGTTTTGTTTGGTGAGGCGCTCTACGGCGGCACCGAGAGTTCGAACTTGTCTCTCGAGGGCAGTTGTGGGTGGCTCCTCTCCTTGAACGTCATTAGTAGTTGCCATTGAGCGAGTGAGTACCATGCAACCCTTTAGTCCGGGAAACGATAATATGGCTTAGTCGTACGTAGTTTTTCCCACAGACGGCGCCAACTGATGATGCCGTAAATATCAACAGTGAGTTGCACAATACTCGTACTCTCGAAACGACACCTGCACAAGGAAAAGAGAAGACCCAACAGAGAGCACCGGTGTGGTGTCGGCCAAATACCCTCCGAAGGTCAAGTTAGAACTTTTTTCAACTCTAGAGTGCTAGAGAGGGGTTAATTATGCGTACCTTCATTTGTGAGGGAATTGGGGCTTTTATAGTAGTAGGGGGTTGACCTTTCTTCCTTGGGGCAGAAGTCTTTTCCATATAGGAATCCATGTGAGCGTGGATTGCGGAGACCTTTCCTTATAAGACTCTATTATTGAGCGTGGTGGCCAAGTAAAGGATTTACTCTAACCGTCGGCCTCATAACCGTCGGCCTCTTAACAGTCGGTCTCTTAACCGTCGGCTTTACCTCTGCAACGAATACCTGTCAGCCTTTTGAACATAATTAGCCCTTCGAGCCTAAAATGGGATGTTATTTCCGTCGGCATGTATCTCTCCGTCGCTGCACGAACTGTCAGTCTGAGAATAGGCTGACGGGTGAAGCCTTGTTGTATTACTATGATTATTTCCTTATCATATATAAACAAAATTAAAAATTAAAGAAATAAAAATTGAAAGAAGAAGATGAAGAATAAGAAATATTAGAAGAAACTCTTACCCCAAAATTCTCAGCCGCAAGTTCACGTTGTCTTTCCCACCATGCCTCTTGCTTTTGCACATCATTTACAAAGCTCACTCTAACTTGAAACACCTACGCAATCCCAACCAAAATGAAAATATCACCCATTGAAAAGCCATAAAAGAGTCAAACTTTACACATATAAATAGAGTAAAAAGACAAACTTTACACACATACATATATACATGGAGAAAAACAGAGACCTTGCAGGTAGTGTAGATATCAATGGCTTGAACTGAAAATTGAAAGGGGCTGTACAAAGGTCTGAAATAGGTGGACAACCTAGGTGCTTTGGTTGGGATATTGAACAGTATTACTACTACAGTGGAAAGAATCAGCAAAAAAAATCAAGGTAACTCATCATATTCTAATAATTACGAAAATCCTTGTAGTAAACAAAACAAATATCATGTTGTATTGGCATGAAAAAAAAAAAAAAACAATAAATAATCCAAACGAAAATAGAGGATTTCCATAAAATAAACATAAAAAAATTTCCAAGTTATTTTTTTTATTTTGACTTCACTCAGACAATTGTCAAGCACAATGGGTGATGCTCTGAAGAAAGGACACCATGCAATTCAGCTTGATCCAAAATCTACCAACTAAAAAGGGCAACTGATGATATAAACTATACAATATTTTTAAATAACAAATCACAACACAATCAATCTATGAATTCAATTATAATTCAGCCATAGCAAACCAAACAACAAAAGTAAATAATAACAGGGCAGGACATTGGAGAAGAAGCTTAGGTCTGCATGTGGTTGGGTTTACGTTTTTTTTTTTTTTTCTTTTAATAATGTGCTGATGTGAAAAATTGTGGGAGTTTCAAAAGTTTCGGTTTTATATATATATATATTGATGATATGATATGATATATATATATATATATATATATATAAAGGTTCTATAAAAAATAAAAAAATAAAAAAAAATAAAAGAAGGACCTATAGCCCAACCCAAAAAGAATAAGAATTTGGGGGTCCTTTTTATTTCTTTTTTATTTTTTTATTTTTTGGGGCTGGTTTTTGTTTTTATATTAATAAGGATCTATTAAAAAAAAAAAAAAACCCTATAGCAGCCCCAAAAAATGAAAACCCTAGCCACTATCATCTGAACTCTCTTTACTCAAAAAAAAAAAAAACTCTTCTCTCTTTCTCATTCTCTCTCTCGCCCTCTCACTCTCTCACAGCCGTCGCCGTCAAGGCCTCCTGCCACTGCCAGCCTCCACCTCGTCCTCCACCCACAAACACACACCTATAAGGTATGATCTATTTGATTTGATTGCATTTTTATTGTATTTGTTTGTGGGTTTTTGGTTTGGTCCGTGACTTTTTGTGTTACCTTTGTCTGGTTTTTTTTTTTTTTGGGAGGGGGTGTTGAACAAATAATCTGTCTTATAATTGTGTTTTTAGTGTTATTGATGGGTTAAGGTCAGTGGCGGAGCCACACTGGGGCTAGGGGGTTAGGACTCTATTCAATGTATAGTTATAGCTAATAGTTGTTGTTTACTCAAAAACAAAAACTGAAAATACCCAATAAAAAAAAACTGAAATAAATAATAGAAAAAAAAAAAAAAATCCTCCTTACGGCGCCGTCGCTGCTTGGCTTAAAGGCAAGACTTGCTCTCAATTCCATGGGCTTTGGCTCTTGAGCACTTGATTTAGCGATTGGGATCAGACGGCTAGACGATGACATGTGTGTTGAGGCACAATCAGTCCAGATAAATGGACCGCCAAGATCAACTACAAGATTGATGGGAACAAGATGAGTGCCATGATGAATTCTGGTCACATATTGGAGGGTTGTAACATCTTTGGTGATGGGAAGAACTAGAGCATTTGGTAATTGAAAATTCAGAGCTTGAGAGTTGAGATTTGTGGGTAAGGTACACAATAAGAAGAAGAAACTGAATTAAAGAAGCCATAGAAGGAAACATGTAAGAGAGAGAGAGAGAGTGGTTGGTGTGTGCTTGTGAAGAGGAAAAAAATAAACAGTAGTTAAAGGGTGTTGCGGCTGGCTATGATTGAAAGGAGAAGGTCTTTGGGGATTTCCAAGTCTTGCTGACTAGATATTTTGGATAGTGATCTTTCCATTGCGAAGTAAATAATTAGTGTTTATCACTTTATCTTCTTCATTCTTTCCTTTTCTTTTTTGACCAGAAACGTTTATCTTCTTTAGGAAATAACAAATCCTCTTTTTTTGTGGACGTTGGCTAAATAGTAACTTTGATAACATATAAATATGTACGTACACCTGGTTCCTTATAACTTAGGCAGCATTTCATTGCATTAAATAAGAAATTAATATTCTTCTCAGATAAAAAATTAAAAGTAATTCTAAAAATACAAATTTTTATAATTATTATTAAAATCGGTAAATGGGTTACAAGTTACAACTAGGTTGCACTGAGCTTTTTTTTCACTGACTTGTTTTTTGGTTAGGTTTAACTAAGACAATTCCCATTGTTTGCACTTACACTATTAAGATTTTGTTTTCAATTTGAGAAATTGTCAGCAATTCTTTTGGGGAGATTGTTTAGAATTTATCATTGAAGTTAATATTAAATTGGTTGTTGATTTTTATAAACTATTTTACTAACAAATAACTTATCAATACATGTTTCTAATTATTATCTACCCCCTACAAGGGCTTAAATTTCATTTGAAGTGCTAAACGGGTTGCTAGGAGGGGATATTTGTATCAAGGGATCCTAATGAAGGTTCTAAAAGTATTGATATAATAACTTTTTGCTCTCTTTCAAATTTTTTCCCAAGTGTGGCAAGTGGTATATTTTAATGTTTTTTGCAATGCCAAGCCAAAGTCATTAAATTATTATTCAACCATGTATGAGCTTAGAACCAATATATAAGCATTGCAAATTTGCAACACGTATTTGTTTCCTAAAAATTTCAGATTTGTGGCATATAGAAATAAGGTGGCTTGTCTTGTTTTGTGTTTGTTTGTTTGTTTTTTTTTTGTTTTTGTTTTTTTATTTATTTTTATTTTATTGTTGTCTTACTTGTTAAGAGTTTTACTTAGTACAATAATTAATGGATATAATGAACATGTTGTAGGAAAACGAAACAGGCAGGCCAGTGGAGTGTGCTGTAGTATATGACAAAGCTTATAGACGTAAAGATGGGACACTTGCAACAGATAGAGCTGCAAAAAACATTGTAAGTGTTTTCTCTATTAATCATTTGTGACTTGCTTATTTTTTAAACTGACAAGGAAATTGATGTTTATTAATACACTTATTTTTTTGCACTATATGTAGAATCTAATAAGTCATTTGGTAAAATTATGAAAATAGAGGAAGATGCAAGAATTGCTGAATGCTGGAACCCAATAAATTGGAGAGAGTAGTCATGGTGGAGGCGTTCTTTGGGCACCAGATGATGCCTATGCTCAAGTGATGGGGCAAGAGCATCATGGACGCGTACGTGGAGTAGGGTTTGGACCGACCCCATCCGGTAGAAAGGCGAAAGATGTTTTGTAGGACAGTATGACTCTGCGACAATCTTATGCCAGTGACCAGAGGGTTGTGGAGTTGAAGGATCAAATAGCAACACTGACCCAAGCTCAAGTGGAGGATGCAAATAAAATAAAGGCACTGGCCCGATTAGTAACACTTGAGAGAACTCAAAGGATAGAACGAGATGCCCAATTCCAGAAAATGATGGATTCATTTAGCCAGCATGTGCATGAATTGCAGAGTTAGGTATAGCTTTTTAATTTATTAATGTCGTTTCATGTATTAGTCATTGGTACTCTTTGATACAAATGCATACAAAGACAAGATAGGTCATTTCAGCACTTGACTTAGGCTTTTATGTTGAAAAATGGCTTAAAGATAGGTCATTGTATTATGTATGTGTTAGTGGGAAGGTTGTGAGCAGTTAGAGGCTGATGAGTGAGAGTTATTTAAGGGTAGATTTGGGTATGTAGATTTTGTTTATACCCTTGTGTCATATTTTAGAAGTGAAATAGGGAAAAATATATTATAGGCTTATTTTTGTTATTTTACCAAAAATTACTTTTATACTCGATTGCTTTGTGATGTGCTTCTAATATTTGGCTTTGTTTGTTCATTTGTTATAATGTTGCCTCCATCTTATTCAGAGTGAAGAAGATGCTCATGCTGATGTTGATGATGGGGATGAACTTGATAATGGGGATGCACTTGATGATGGTGATGACAGATTTTTTTGATGGAGTTATGAGTATTGTCCTTCTACTCCATGTGTTTATATTGATTATGTAGTTTAATTGAGTATGTATGCATCAAGTTTAGTTGATACAATATTCGGCTTTGTTTGTTCCTTTGTTATAATGTTGCCTCCATCTTTATTCAGGGTGAAGATGATGCTCATGCTTATGTTGATGATGGGGATGCACTTGGGGATACACTTGATGATGTGGATGCTTTTGATGATGGTGATGACAGATTTTTTTTTGATGGAGTTATGATTATTGTCCCGCTGCTCCATATGTAGTTAAATTGAATGCTCCATATATTAGGGCCTATTTTGTGTATCCTTAGAAAGGGTGATATGTTTTGTGTACCCTATGCTTGTGATTTGCCCAGGACAAGTGAAATATGTGTGCATGTATATTTATATATATATATATATATAGTGGCATTTGTGACTATTGATATATGCTTGTGATTTGCTCAGGACAAGTGAAATATGTGTGCATATATATATATATAACCATGTTTGTAGACCTAGCTAGCTATTTTTGTATTACCAAAAAAAAAAAAAAAAAAAAAAATTAATATAGTGGCGTTTGTAAAGCGCCAATATAGACAATTGGTCAAAAATCCGTTCTTGACCTATAGTGGCGGTTGCAAGTGTTGTTATAGGTTAGTCCCTATAGTGGTTTTTACAAACGCTGCTATTCCCCTTTAAAAAAAAAAAATTAATTTACCTATAGCAGTGTTAAAAAAAAAAATTTGGCTAAAATAATCTAAATAAATATAAAGACTATTTTTTAAATATATTTTTATATCATTACTTCATTATAATTTTTCAAACACCAACTTAACGTCATCAATTGTAAAAAAAAAAAAAAAAAAAAAGATAAAAAAAAGTCAAAAACGACAAAACTATAAAACAATGGACCCTATTATAATTCATATTGAGAGGTGCCCAAGACTCAATAAATGAGTCAAGAACTTTGGCCCTGTTTGGTAGAGTTGTTAAACATCTCATTTTTAGTTTTTAAACAACATTATACACACTTTTTTACACACACGTATTTTAAAAAACTACAAATAACATTACTCAAACTTTTCTACCAAACGGGCCCTTTCAAACTCATTTTTGTCATTTCCAAGGTTTTCTCATGTCACACGTGCTAGGCTCACCAAACTAAAAAGCAAAAATAAATTTGAAGCAAGTCGTTTACTTAAACTGAAGGAAGATCCTGAAAAACGAAAAAAGAAGCAAAGAAGGAACAATGAAGAAGAAGAAGAAGAAGAAGAAGGGGCAACCTTGTGTCATTTGTGATGGGTTAGGTGGCGAACTACTGCACTGAGGTAAAATATTATGTTTGTTTGTCTTATTACCAGCCGAAATAAATCATTTTAGCTTGCTTTTTATTTTTGTTAAAGAGCTTGGCCTGAACCGTAAGATCCGCCCATGGTTCTTAAACCCGGGCAGTTCAACCTCGATTCATACGGTTCATTGAATTTTTTATGTTAAACGGGTTTGGTGGTTAAAAGAACCATTCGAAGGAACGGTTTTCGGTTAACCGGGTCGGATTGTACAGTCCGGTCTGGATTTCAAAACCATACTTATACCATCAAACATAAGTGTTAATCTATTGCAAAATATAGTGACGTGCTGAATAAGGGAGACATTTGTAATTACATATTCATATATTTTGGCTATGACATGAAGACATTATACTATGAATTGAACATATTTTCACATGTTTTGTAGACGTAAAATTTATCATACTGAAGTATTTTTTTTTTCAATAAGACTTAAACCTATCTTAATTTTAATTAGAAATTTTAAAGATTATTAAGATTGGAAATAGTATTAAAATTAGAGGGTGCTCACATAATAAATCTCAAAGTTTGATCTGGATTTTAAATTAAATTTTAATGTTTCTATTGTATCAAGATCTACTTTATAGTTTAAAATTCTAAATCATTGCAATTTAAAAGTTTAAAAAACTTTTCATGGGTTATATTACGAGATATCTAAATACTACAAGTTTTTTCACAGTCGTAAGTGATATTTTGACAATAAAATTAAAATATCATAAAGCAGTTTACTTTTTACTTATTTATTTATTTATAAAAAAAATCAACAAATAAACCCATTTTAATTAATATTCCATCCATTTTACGGGGTTTTCTTTTTTTTATTATTATTTTTTTATAAAGTTTCAACCTATGACGTCCGTTTTTTTTGTAATTTTTTTTTGCCTCTTTATCATCAGACTAAAACATCAATTAATTTTTGGTGTAGACGGTAATTGAACCTCAAATTTCTTATTCAACCATAAGAAACTTTACAAATTGAGCTAATTGGAACCCACTATTTTATGCACCATTTTATAGGGATTGTTAATATTCACATCATCGAGTTTTTGTAGTCTAAAACTTTAAATAGGTTTTGGCTTTTCGGTAACTCTTAGGTAAGCAATACTCTAATAGGGTTCATATTGCACTGATTCTAAAACCATAATATGGTGGATATCAATTGTAAACTGCCACAAGGCCCACAACTCCTCTTCTTCTTCTTCTTCTTTTAAATTTTTTTTTTCTAGCTTTTAAAGTAATGAAGAGTCTTATAAATCAACTTATATTTTGCATAAAATATTATGCATCCAACTTTTGTTATAATTCATACTGAAAAAAAAAATGTTGTAACTAAAGATGACAATGACCATCAATTCAGTGCCTTGTAAGTTGTAATTGCCAATATTTATTCAAATTCATATATATATATATATATACATATATTTTTTGAGGAAAATTTAAATTCATATATGTAAATATGGAAGCTTTGTTGTTGATGCATTGCGATTCATTAATAATATGGTAACACATAATTACATAATTGTGCTTTTCCAGAACATATATTTTCCTTGGTGGTGTATTCAAAACGAAACCATTTAATAAATACTGATTCTTTACATGGTAGGCTGGTAAGGTTACCATTCAAACTTTAGTGGGAAAAGATATATACATTACTTCTCTCCATATTCAACAAATCAACGTTTTTTGAGGTCATAGATGGTCTATAGAATGCTAAAGCTTGATGACCTAGTGTGATAGCCTAGAAAGGTTAGTGTATGAGAAGACCTTGAAGCACTTCAATCCACAGGGTAAATATTTGGAGTCCATTTAAATAAATAAATAAATAAATAAAGATGACAGAGAATGACATTTTTGTTTATAATAAACTTCTTATTTTTGTCTTACAACATCAAGGCCAATTTAAGGGCTATAGAAAACTTAATTTTCTAGTGAAATATTACAAAGCAGTATACAATATCCTACCGTATAAGAACTTGATTTTAAATAAAATACTACTGAAATAGTCAAAATCAAGCAAATAAAACCCTGCACTAGAAATTTTCGAAAATTACATCAATAATAAGGAAATTTATCCATAATAATATAGGACACCCTACATTAATTTAATATGATAGTATATGACAAATTTGTTGGGTGAGAGTGGGGGAGGGTGGAAGAAATTATTCCATGCACACGTCTACTACACCCTTTCACATAAGAGTAGATCTCGTATGCAAAACTTAGAGACGGGCATTATCCTTGTATGAGGGCAAGGCAAACGATATACTCTATGTTTACTGTGCATGCACTCAAAAAACATTTGTTCAAGAAGTGTAACATTTTTTTCCCTTTTTGGGCTAAGTGTATTATATAAAATGTATTATGAATTTATGATTGACAAAACATGAATATTTTCTTTAACTCATAGTAACTAAAAGTCTAGTAATTTAGTGGGAATTGTCTCCTTACTTGAAAGATGGAACTCTTGGATTAACCCATATATAATGGCTTCAGAGTTTAGGGTTAGCATTATTTTATAATTTGACCAAAAATACAACAAAAAAGAAAAGAAAAACAAATGTAATCTTAAATGGAACGGCTAACATTTTAGATTGTTAGATTGATATACTAGACATAATCAGTTTCTTCTTTGGCTAAGTAATTGAAAAAAGGAGATCGAACATGAATATATATATATACCACATTATCCTGGGAATTTTAGGATGGACTTGGGAATTACACTTATACATACATGCAATTGAAAGCATCGAAATTCTGCTAGTCGATGAGCATGCTAAGTAAATACGTTATTAAAGTACTTTATCTATTAAAAAAAAGTACTTTATTAGAAAGAAATTGTTGCATAATGGTACTTATCCTGTGTTGAAACTTGAAACTTGAAAGATTGAGGTTTATGTTCCATCTCAAAACTACTAAATATTCTAAGGTGGAAACTAGATGATATTCGATTCAGGTTAATTGTCAAATGGGAAAAGAAGCTAATAGCATTCGTCGCTAAGAGCATTAGCATTGGTGAATGCTAATGCCAAATCTAAGGAAACTTTATCATTTTAAGCCTCAAAAACTCTTGCATTAGAGAATTGTAAATAGCAGTATTGCAAATTTTTTTGCAATACTGCTACAGTACAATTCTAAACATAGAATTGTACTGTTCACAGTATTGCAAAAAAAAAATTAATATTTTACTCATTTTCCCCCGAAATTTCTCTCTCATCTCTCTCATTTTTTCTGTTCTCTTCTCTCTCTTCCTTCTCTGTTTCTTCATCTGCTCTCTCATCTCTGAAGCTTCATTGCCGAAATTTCTCACCCATCTCACACGGCCTCTCTCTTATCTCTCATCGCACGGCCTCTCTCTCATTGCACCGGTGTTGGGTTTTGGATTTTTGAGGTTGGAGGTTGGATCAGCGTGGATCGGCGAGCTGGGTTTGGATCGGTGGGCTGGGATCGGTTGATGGCGAGCTCCGATGGTGGGTCCGGTGATGATTTTTTTTGAATGGGTTTGCTCCGGTGGCTCTGGTGATGATTTTTTTTGAATGTATTTGAATGGGTTTGCTCCGGTGATGATTTTTTTTGAATGGGTTTGCTCCGGTGGCTTTGGGGATATTTTTTTTTGAATGGGTTTGCTCCGGTGATTATTTTTTTTGAATGGATTTGAATGGATTTGCTTCGGTGATGATTTTTTTTTGAATGGGTTTGTTCCGGTGGCTTTGGGGATGATTTTTTTTGAATGGGTTTGAATGGGTTTGCTCCGGTGATAATTTTTTTGATCGGTGTGTGTGTGGTGATGGGATGCTGTGTGTGTGTGGCTGTGCGTATGGGTTTGAATGGGTTTGCTCTGTGTGTGGCTGTGTGTGTGTGTGAGATTGTTGAAAAGCCCAGGAAAAAACGGTTGGAAATAAATAATAAAGAAAGGTTAAAAAATAATATTTTAATGAGTAAAAGAGTGAAATAGAAGTTTGGGATGTAGGAGGTATTGTAAAATTGGATGGTATAATGATAAAGTGAGGTTTTGGAATGGTTAAATAGAGTAGCATTAGCATTTTCCAATGCTAATGCTCTAATGCAAGTTGGTTCTAGTTTTTTAGCAGTATAACTAAGACTTAAAAGATCTTGATATCAAATTTTATGATATAAACGAATTTGGTGGGGTCGATTGGTCAGGCCATATGCAGTTGCAGATGTAGTTGAACCCTTGCCATTTTTAGGACTCAATAATCTCTGAACTAGGTTTTCCATGGCCGGCCATGTTCTCTATTTAGGACATGTTGGAAGTATAGTTTGGAAAATTGTCCAAATTGATTAACAAAGTTACAAAGCAATATCAATAATATAACAATAAAACAAGATATGCTCAAATTAACTTATAAGCAAAATAGACAAGTACAAAAGCATATAAAATTAAGGATTATGTAAAACTTATCGCCGAGGCACGGAACTAAATCCACTGTCCTTAAGAAGTGATTTCGCCCTCATTGGAATGAATTTGTTGATGCAAATGGCTCAGGTGGTCGCTTTCCAAGATACAATGGCAACTCTGTTAATGTGCACTCACAAACAGAATTTCGAATTCGTCACAAATGCCCAAGAGAAAATTTTCAGCAGAAAACAAAGTAGCTAAATTATCAAAAGTAATATATGTTTTATTATTTTAACTAATATCATATATGCAGAATTTTTTTTGATAGTCTTAGAGCTCCAAAAAAGAAAAGAAAAAGAAAAGAAAAAAAAGTAGCTAAAGATGATTAGTGTGAAAAAGGGAAAGGCAAAAACAAAGGAATTTTTTTTCCATTGATGTCACAAGCTGCTATGTATTTTCTGCAAAACATGGGAAGGTGCGGCTAACTATTTTATAAGGAAATATGAGAAGATTGAAGGTTTTGTTTGCTGCCAAAAATTCCCACGCTAGCCAAGGAAAACTCTAGAGCATGGGCTTTACAACAAAATATCATGGGCTTAAATTTTAAAACATACCCAACAATCCCCCACTGGTTTTCATCTAAGTTTGAACTTAATCTCACTTGGGGTATGACTGTTGAGGACTCATTAGTGAGTCTCGTTCCCTTCATAGGAAAAATATGCTCAAAGAAATCAGCATCCCTAGTCTCCACTATGATGTTAGTCTCCAAAACTAAGCACCTATAAGCAGGGCTATTTTGTGTATATCCTATGAAGACACTATCCTTGGTTTTAGGACCTATCTTTTCTTTATGTGGTTCAGAAATTCCAACCTTTGCCAAACAACCCCACACCTTCAAGTACCCTAAGTTAATTTGGTGCACGACCTTCCCATAGTTCATATGGAGTTTTTCTAATCTTTTTATGTGGGACCCTGTTTAATACATGACATGCAGAAAGGATAACCTCCCCCCACATGTTGGAAGGAAGATCAAAGCTAATGAGCATGGCATTCATCATATCCTTTAGGGTTCTATTTTTCCTCTTAGCTATTTCATTTTGATCAGGTGTACGAGGTGAAGTGACTTCATGAATAATACCATTCTTAGAGCTGACTATTTTATAAGGAAATATGAGAAGATTGAGAATTTTGTTTGCTGCTAAAAATTCCCATGCTAGCCAAGGAAAATTCTAGAGCATGGGCTTGGGCTTTACAACAAAATATCATGGGCTTAAATTTTAAAACATACCCAACAATCCACCACATGTTTTAAAATTTTGATTTTTAAAAAATTGGGAAATCACAAGATGAAATTAGTGTTGATGTCTTGTGGACTAGAATCAACACTTGGTATTTATATTCTAGAATTCACAAAATCTTGGTGATACTAGATCTTGAACCAGTTTCATGAACCACAAGAATACGAACACCTTTGCTTGTGAATTCTTGGACGAGTTCTTCATTTGGCAGATTTCGGCCATGCGCCCCACCTGGATTTTCATGAGTGCTCTAGAGAGTTTTCCCTCACTCTCATAGGAGGTGGCTCCACCTCCACACCCACATAGTTGAATTCATCAAGTGTGTACTACCACACACCACCTATAAAGGCTATGAATTCATTAAGAGTCTTAAACTCAACCTCACTAATTTGGTAGTAAGCACTATCTACACCATAGGGAGGGACAATGAGATCTCATTCTCACTAATAGTGCTATCTTGAATCTCTCCATGATGCCCATTGAACCTTTGTTGACATAGGTTGGGTTGTCATCATGGGTGATTCACTCAATAGGCTTAAGTCCCATCCCCCTCGATGTATCATAGACCAATTGTTTAGTTAGTCCTTTGGTTAGAGGATCCGCAAGATTCTTTTTTGACCGTACAAACTCCATGGCAATTACACCATTACTTATGAATTGCCGCACTATATTGTGTCTTAGGCGTATATGCCTCTTCTTCCCAATTTTATTTCTTGCACATGCAATTGCAGCTTGGGAATCACAATGCAATGATATTGATGTAGTTGAACCCTTGCCATTTTTAGGACTCAATAATCTCTGAACTAGTTTTTCCATGGCCAGCCATGTTCTCTATTTAGGACATTCATGTTGATAATATCATAATAAGAATATATAGAGTATTGCTTTAGCTAATAAAACAGACTTCTGGAAACTAGATGATATTCGATTCAACTTCATAAACTTAAAACAGCAATTAAAAGATAAACCCCATTCCTGTATTGAAATTTGAAGAGAACAGCAATGAAAAACAAGCACGAAGTCTTGTAAAAATTAAAGACAGACAATGTTCTTAGACACGATAATTATGAAGAAAACACTTAAAAAAGACACAAAACTAGTTTCTCTCAGGAAGGGGATAGCACCACCCATAGGATAGGGATAGGGCATTCTAGTTTCTCCCAGAAGAGGAGAAGCCATTAATTATTAGGTGGAGCAGGATGACCATCTCCACCAACTTCATTCTGCTGCTGGTTCTTTGAATTGGCAAGCATAAAGGCACGTTGCAAGGAGGATATAATATCTGTCGGTTCTAGCTTCCCATTGAAAGCTGGATTCACATGGATGCACCTTCGGATCTCATCCATAGCCAATCTTCTTGCTTCGTTGATTTCTCCATGACCAGTACGTATTTGATAAGTCCTGAAAGGGTCACATCAGCAAATTGTTAACAAAAGGAACAAGATTCTCAACATTTCAAATCCTGTCTATTTCGTTTCTTTCTTAGTTTAAATTTTAATTTGTACTTAACCTTTTAACTTTTTATTATATATAGAGTTCGTTTGGGAACAGTTTATTTAGTTGAACTGAAATTTTTTTGCTGAAAGTATTGTAAATAAAGCTAAAAAGTAACTGAAATAATATAGTAAAACCCATAAATAGTATCAAAAAGTACAATAAGACTTATGAATAGTAGCAAAAAAAAGCTAAATAGTAAAAAAAACTGACTTTTTAAACTAATGCTAAACGGAACGATAATATGTAATTTTCGAATTAACCTCTCCAAAAAAAAAAAAAAAAAAAAATTGGGACATAAACCAAAAGTGGGAATTTTCAATTTTGTTCACAGGGGATGACCTATGTAACTCGTACCTAAAATCATCCACAGTCAAAAGCGCAGCGGCTTGACCGCACAAGCTTCTGTTATAGGGTGCAAAATCACGGAACTCATGCATGAGCATGGCCAAAGCCTTGAAACGCTCTCCCCTAGCCAATACAACAAAATTACATATAAGATTATTAGCCTTAAACATTAAAGGCTGTTTGGTAGAAGAGTTTGAGTAATATTGTTTATATTTTTTTAAAATACGTGTGGTTGAAAAAGTGTATGTAATGTTGTTTAAAAACTGAAAATGTGTTGTTTAATTACTCTACCAAATAGGGCCTAAATTTTGTGATGTAGTTAGAAAGGACATGGGAGTAAAAAGCTAAAGTTATTAAGTTTTAATTACTCTTCCAGGATTTCAAGGAATTTCTGTCTTCTAAGTTCATAATAGATCTTAGTCGAGAACGAGTTTTCATGGACATCAGTGAAGCCATCGACATATTCCTCGGCTTGATCGAATGCTCCATTGTGTACCAAGTCCTCAAAATACTTCATGTTGAAGTAAAAGCCTGATTCGCGTTCAAGGCTATCCAAGAAAAAACCAAGTAACATGTTATATATTATATATTTCAAAAGATGGATTGGAAAGTTGGAGACAAATTAAGAGAAAATTGAAAACCTACGTGCGAGCTGTTTCTGTCAGGTTTTTAATTTCAAGGAATTTAGTAATCGTAAAAAGGAGCTCTCTGTTCGGATTAGAGTTAAGGTCAATGTTCTGGTTCGGGGCAGCCATAATCACAATAGACCTTTCATGTTCAAAACATGCAAAAAAAAAAAAAAAAATCAGTACGTCAAAATGGTAACAAAACTATGAAAAATATAACAGATCTATAAGATTAATATTGATTTAATTTACAAGGAAGCAAACACCGGCTGAATCAATAATTTCACTTTTTTGGGGACCAAATTAGCAATAATATATAAAGGCTAAATTTTTTTCCCTGTGGTAACTAATATATTACTGAATGTACAAAGAGTTTAAATTTTAAGAAAAATAATGAATTTAATTAATCAATTTAACACTCTTCCTTCGCATATGAGCCTAAACAATACTTTTGGTGATGTCCAAGTTCTAACAGGTGAAATTTTCTTAGATGAGTAGTAAGAAGGAGATCAAGTTTATGATAAATTATCAATTGTCTCAAAAATTTAAATTTTTAGTAAAAGAATCAATTTAATAATTCAATCCACCAATAACAAGAACCCAACCCATAAAAAAACAAACACACACATGCGTAATTTTCACATGAAATTTGCAGTACTCTTAGATGTACTATCATAGTCAATCATATATAAATATTATAAATTGACTTGAAATTTATGAAATCAATGAGACAGGACAAAGAAAGAAAATGTCAAATTTGGATGAGAAAAGTAAAGGGCAAAGGAAAGATTTCAAAGTGGCTAAGAAAAAGACTTGGATTTTTATTCTTCCTAGCTCTTTTGTGAAGTTCAGAGAAGAGAAATCTCACTTGAAGAATTCTTTCTCTAGATCTGTCTCTCTTTCTCTCTGAAGCTCAATTAGAGGCTGTGCATGGACATGGTTGGAGGAGCATCCAATTTAAAGAACAGGACCATGGTCATGTTTGGAAGGTTTGCCATATATGTATACGGTTTTGCATAGGGAAATACATTTGGACGTTACATGTAACACCCAATGGCCTCCATGCTACTATGACAGATAATCACATTCAAAGCCCCCAATAAGAGGTAAGAACTAACCATATATACTTGGGGCGTTTCAGAAACATGCTCCAGGAGCAGTGCTCCAGTTCTCTAACACGAAGCAGTGGTAAATTTCGTGGCGGAGACTCCAAAGTTGTTCAATTTTACTGCATCTTCAGCGTTAACCTTTTACGGTCTTGTTGCACATTGTCTGTGAAATTACTTTTAGTAGCGGTAGTTTTAGTTTGGGAGAGTTTATTTTGGTTGATTTGTTTAAAAAATAAGTAGGATAAACATATAGTTATATAAAGGGGAAAAAGTTTAACAAGTTTTACATTCCATTTAAACAAAAAACAAGTTTTACATAAATTAAATAAGGGAAATGCTAACGAGTGCTCTTAGGACACTGGTTAATAATCCATTTAAAAAAAGTTTTTATGGGAAATGAAAAAAAAGTAATTAATATTTTGACAGTTTTTTTCATTTCCCATAAAAAGAAAAAGAAATAAGGTGTTAATATTAAATGATACTTGAGAATTAAGGTGTTAATATATATATATATATATATATATATATTATAATTCAATGTTACAATGAGAGTAGGAAATTTGAATACTAGATATTTTCGTTGGAATACCAGAAAGTACCAGTTTAGTAATAAGACTATTGACAATTTAAGCCGGTAAGTTACGGTTTGAAAATTTTCACATTGATTAATTATTAAAACCACTTTTGTTATCTACAAATAACGACACACTATCTTAGATTCTCAATACTGGTGAAAATAATGGTACTAGGCTTATTAATAACTTATAGTTAGTAATCCATTATCTTTCAGCAATTAGGATTACATACAGTTACTTAACAATGAGCACGTGTACTTAAGTGAGATTTTACATTTAAAAATAGAGTGGAACCTATATGGAATGAAATGTGCTAATAACGACATGCTATATCAATACTTATGAAAAGTATGGCAATAGACTAATTTGATATCTTAAAGTTAGTAATCAATTATCGTCCAGCAGTTAGAATTGCATGCAATTACTTACCAGTAAGCACGTGCACTCAGGTGGAATTCTACATAATCAAGGAAATACTAACCCTAGACCTAAAATTTTGAAGATTACATAAAAATATCAAAATTAATAAATTACAAAAATTAAATTGTATATTATGTCCTACATCATATCACTCCATTTGAAAAAAAAAAAAAAACACATCCTTGCATTAATATTGGAGATTTGACATCTTTAATGTCAAATGAATAAATATTTTGAATAATTCAACCATTTTTTCTTCTTCCAAAACTTGCAATTAATCAATAGAGAAACTTGAAATTTTTGTTTCCTTGATCTTCATGCAATTGAAAAGATTCACCAAATAATAGTTTACGATCCAATCAAATCTTTCAATCCCAATAATATCTATAAAAATTGATGTATTGCCTAGTATGGTTTTGAAACCCGGACCGGACCGTACGGTCCGACCGGGAAAACCGTGAACCTTCCACCATCACGGTTCTTTTAGGCGTAAGAACCGGTCTTTGCCCAAAAAGCAGGGAACCGTCCAAACCGCGGTTCAACCGCACGGTTCTGAGGACCGGATTCCGACCGCTTCTCACGGTTCCTTTGAATCTGAACCTTACAAAAAAAAAAAAAAAAAAAAACAAACAAACAAACAAAAGAAAAAGAAAACGTCTGATCTGACCCAGAAAACATTTGATCTTTGTTTCAGTCTCTTTGCTTCTCTCAATAAACGTCTCACATAATCCAAACACAAAACACAAAACAAAATCCAATTCTTACAATAAAGTTGAATCAGAAGAACAAGCAAATATGAAAAAAAAAATGAAAAAAAAGAAAGAAAAAGGAAGAACAATCCGATCTGACCCAATCTGGTGGTGGGGAGGAGGACGAACGGCGGTGGGGCGACGGACGAGGCCTTCGATCTCCACCGGCGCCGCTTGAGATTCTCCTCTCTCTCTCTCTCTCTCTTCTCTTCACTCTGTGACTCTGATGAGAATATGTTTTATTTTATTTTTTTGAGAAAGCCTGATGTAGGATAAGTGATACTGTGAAATAAATGTGAGGTGGAGAGTTAATAAATTGGCCCGTATGAAAATGTGTGGTGGTCTTTATCCCAAATTTTTTTTTTTTTTTTATGTAATCGGTGTGGTTTTTTTTTTTTTTTTTTTTTTTTTTTTTTTTTTTAAATTCAAAAGTGTGATATTTAATATTAAGAAATGACAATTAAGAAATACTACCACAATATTTTCACAATAAATTTTAAGTAATAGATTGTTATTAGCTAATATTGGTAAGTAAAAAAATAATTTCAGTAGTGCGTTCAAATTAGAACTAGTAACAATTTTTCACATAAGATTTTGATATGATTCTTGTAAAAATATTGCGACAAATATTGTGGATATAACATCACAATTCTTTCTTCATCTGCTTTTGTTTGTATTGCTTTTTTATCTCTTCCTTTAATTTCATTCACTTTTGTTTCTAGTGCTTTTTTAGGTTTGTGAATGCGAGCTAGAGAGCTAGTCATGTGAGCATTGGAAAGTGGAACTTAGAAAGACAATCTAATGCTTTTAATTTTCTTTTTATAAAAAAATGGTTATTATTATTATTGGATAAATATTTCATATTTGGGCTATAGATGGATATATTAGACATAGTTAAAATATGGATTTATAGTTTTAATTAGACTATTTTAGTTAATTTTTCTATTTTTTACTAATTTAATATTTTTATATATTTTTAAAATTATTATTAAATTAATTATGACATCATCACGGTTCGACCCCGGTTCGACCTCGGTTCGACCTCAAAAACCTTGAACCTCTCCCTTTTACGGTTTAATGAACGGTCCGGGTTTGAAAACCATTGCCTACCACTAAAATAATAAGATGAGATTTGCAATCATCTTATTTGGTTTCATCAAGAATTTTGACAATTTTCTCTACAATTTCTGCCTTATGCGATTTTAATTTAATCTTCATCAATTTTCTCAAGAACATCCATCTCTTCTCTTTCTTTGTTTTTTTTTTTTTTTTTTCAAAATATTTTTCATGCAAATCATTTTCTTTAACACACAAATTTTCAACTAGTGATCATAAAACTTGATTTCTTTTTTCAAACTCTTCAATATTTTCTTTAAGAATTGACTTTGTACTATTAACCCTCAAATCTACTCCTGACACTTGAATTTTTATTAATTTACAAATTTATAATCAATAGTTCTATAGAGCAATGTATCATAATAATCATGAGAAAATAGAAATCCTCTTTTCATTCTAATGTGTATACCAACCCTAGAAATTCTAACAATTCTTCAGGGGCAGAGGGTGGGGGTTCTGGGGGGCCAAGGCCCCCTTTGATTTTTCAAAAAAACCCCTCCCTCTCTATTTTAATGTTTAAAATTTAAAATATTGAGTAAATTTTAGGTAATGGCTCTTGTTCATTGTTTTAAAAAAAGTATAAATGCTCTTTAATTTATTGTTGTCTGCTTTAATTTTCTTTTAATATTGACTTTTTTGGCATGTAAAAGTCATTAATTTTATGAGCATTTAAAGCATAGGCTTATAAAAATATATAAGTAAATCTTTGTTGCAAAAGATTTTTTTTTTCCCAAAAATAAAGTCATACACATTTACATTGAGAGAGTTAAGGCTATCAAAATACAATATATGATACATTTAGCTTGGTTTCCCTTGGGAAACTTTTCTGGCTCCGCCACTTATTGTCTTTCAAACTAATATGTTAACTTTTTTTTTTTTAGAGAAACAAACACTCACACACAAGGAAGAAGGAGCGAGATTTAACATAAATATATATCACAAAGTAGTGGTAAATTTCGTAGCGGAGAACCCAATGTTGTTCGATTTCAGTGCATCTTTTGCGTTAACCTTTTACGGTCTTGTTGCACATTGTCTATGAAATTACTTTTAGTAGTGGCAGTTTTAGTCTGGGAGAGTTTATTTTGGTTGATTTGTCAAGTTTAAAAATAAGTAGGATAAACTTACAGTTATATATGGGAAAGAAAAGTGTTTAACAAGTTTTACAAACCATTTAAACAAAAAAAAAAAAAAGTATTACATAAATTAAATAAACTAGAAATAAGTTGTGATATTGTTCATAAAAAGAAAAAGAAATAAGTTGTGATAAATTAAATGATACTTGAGAATTAAGGTGGTAATATTTTTTTTTATAATTTAATGTTACAATGGGGGTACGAAATTTGAATACTGAATATTTTCGTTGAAAATACCAAAAAGTACCAGTTAAGTAATAAGACTCTTGGCAATTTAGTCTAGTAAGTTATGGTTTGAATATTTTAAAACCATTTTTATTATCTACAAATAGCGACACACTATCTCAGATTCTCAATTCTTGTGAAAAATAATGGTACTAGGCTTATTGATAACTTACAGTTAGTAATCCGTTATCTTCCGGCATTTAGGATTACATACAGTTGCTTAACAATGAGCACGTGTTCTTAAGAAGTGAGATTTTACATTTAAAAATAGAGTGGAACCTATATGGAATGAAATGTACTAATAACGACATACCATATTAATATTTATGAAAAGTATGGCAATAGACTTATGAGAGATGCTACGTCTAAAATAATTTTACAAAATTTTTACAACAAATCACAGGTGGTTAGTTGTTATTGGTTCAAATTTGAAACTAATACTAAGATTACTTTTTTGCCCCAACAATAACAACCAAAACAAACTGTCACTTAAGATTTATTGTAAAAATGTTACAGACATATCATTTCTCTAGACTTATATGATATCTAAGGTTAGTAATCCGTTATCGTTTAGTAGTTAGAATTGCATGCAATTAATTACTGGTGCACGTGCAATCAAGTGGGATTCTACATTCAAAAATAGAGTGGAGCCTACATGGAATGAAATGTAGTAATAGTAACATAACCCATCAATACTTGTGAAAAAAGTATGGCAGTAGACTTATTGGTAACTTGTAATTAGTAATCCATTATCGTCCAATAGTTAGACCTCAATTGCGACTAGTTACTAGTTTTAGCAAATTAGTCAATTAAGCCCATGTAATTAATTGACCAATTACATAATTGCATGGATAAAGGCAAAATTCAGAAAATCCTCAAACACACACACCCAAATGCGAGATGTATTTACAGATAGAAAACCCAACAAGAAGTAAAAAACTCTTCAGAGCCTAGCCCAGGCCAGTGAATCAATCCACTAGTATAGATAATTGCAATATAGCACACTTATAAATCCTCCAAGTTCTAAGTGTAGATGTCTGAGCTCTCCTCTCTTGCTAGCAACTGGTTGCACCAACCCTTTCTCTTCACTAGCTTTTGATTTCTCAAGTTGAGACGCCAACCACAAATCCAAACTCTTGTACACTTTAAGGCCTCTTTAAAATAGAAATCCTCTTTTCATTCTAAAGCTTAGACTAATAGTACTAAAAATCCTAACAATTGTCTTTTAAACTAATGTGTTAAGTATTTTTTTTTTTTTTTTTGGGAACAAACACACACACACACAAAGGAAAGAAGGAACAAGATTTTAATTCAAAAATATATCACAAACTTAAATTAAAAGTCTTTGTAATTTTTAAGAAAAAGTGAGGTAAGTTATATTACACACAATACATTCTTTTAAATAATGTGGACAATTACCATTCTTTTATTTATTTATTTATTAAGAAACAAACACACACACACTACCATATTAGCTATACTTAATAAGCATATTACTGCATCAAATTCTTAATTATCCTTTATTTTGAGTTTGAAAGGAAAACATAAAAAGAAATAACGATTGTGTCTTTCCCTTCTTTAGTTAACATGCAGTTGCATAAAGAAAACAAACTTCTGAAAACTAGATGATATTCGATTCAACCGAGTTCAAGTACTCCATAAACTTAAATTAAAACAGCAATTAAAGATAAGCCCTCATTCCTGTATCGAAATTTAAAAACAACAATAATGGAAGACAAGCACGATGCCGCTTTCCCTGTGTTCTAAAAAAAAAAAAAAAAAAAAACCTGTATGCTAGAAAATGATAATTTTTAAGAAATCATCACTTCTCTCAGGAAGGGGATAGCACCACCCATAGGATAGGGCATTCTAGTTTCTCCCAGAAAAGAAGAAGCCATTATAAATATAATTACTAGGTGGAGCTGGACAACCATTTCCACCAACTCCATTCTGCTGCTGATTATTATTCCCTGAGTTGGCAAGCATAATGGCATGTTGCAATGTGGATTTGATATTTGGCGGCTGAAGTTTCCCCTGGAAAACCGGATTAGCATGGAGGCACCTTCGGATATCATTCATCACCGATCTTCTTGCTTCGTTGACGTCTCCATGACCAGCAAGTGATCGATGATGCCTGAAAGGGTCACATCAGCAAATTGTTAATAAAATGGAATAGAATTTTCTCCGTTTCAAATCCTACCTATTTCTTCCCTTTCATAGTTTATATTTTATTTTTTACTTAACCTTTATGTTTTCCCATAACCTACATAATTCTCGAATCATGTTTGGCATCTCTCAGAATTCGCAAAAGTGGGAATTTTTAATTTTTTGCACTGGAAAGACCTTATATATAGCTCATACCTGAAATCATCCAAAGTCAAAAGAGCAGCGGCTTCAGCGGAAAAGCTTCTGTTATAAGGTGCAAAATCGCCGAACTCTTGAATGAGCATGGTTAAAGCCTTGCAACGCTCTCCACTGCCAATACAACAAAATTACATATATGATAAATAAATAGGCTTAAACATAGAATGATAAATAAATAGGCTTAAAATTAAATTAATGTTATAAACTTTATTACTCTTGTAGGGTCTCAAAGAACTTCTGCTTTCGAAGTTCAAAGTAGATCTTGGTCGAGAACAAGTTTTCATGGATGGTAGTGAAGCCATCGACATACTCCTCGGCTTCACCGAATGATCCGTTGTGCACCAGTTCCTCAAAATACCTGATGTTGAAGTAAAAGCCTGATTCGCGCTCAAGGCTATCCCAGAAAAACAAGTAACATGTTATGTTATATTATTTATTTACTAGGGGAAATAAGCGAAATTATAAAATATGGAAGGGAGAGTTGGAGAGAAAAATGAAGACTTACGTGCGAGCCGCTTCTGTCAAGTTTTCATGTTCAAGGAATTGAGCGATCATGTAAAGAAGTTCTCTGTTCTGGTTCGGGGCAGCCATAATCACAACAAACCTTTTCAAAACATGAAAATAAACAAAATCAATACGTACGTCAAAATAGTGACGAAATAATGTGAAAAATATAGCAGATCTACAAGATTAATATTGAATTACAAGAAAGCAAACATGGGCGGAATCAATATTTTCACTTCGTGGGAAATAAATTAGCATTATAAAGACTGAAAAATATAACTTTTTTCTATGGTAACTAATAAATGACTGATTATACAAAAAGTTTAAATTTTTAAGAAAAATAATGAATTTATTCATTTAATTTAATATTATCTCATCATGTGTAAGCCTAAACTACCCTTATTTAGTGGTGTATAACAAATGATTTTTTTTTTTAAATGAGTGCTAAGGTGGAAACTAAGTGTATGTTTGGATTCAGTTGATTGCGTCTGCGGGTTTCACGTTTGGCGTTTCCTCTTTATTTATTTATTTTTTTTGGATGCACGCGTTTCAGGAGACATAGAGTACTGTTTAATGGGTCTCGTGCACTATTCACGGGTTCACAAGTACTTTATTTAGAAAAAAAAAAACATTAAAAATGAGTCCTATGATACTATTTACACATTTAAAAATTATTTTATTATAATGTTTTCAGTTTTCAGCAAAATAAGTTGTATCCAAATAGATCCTAAGTTTATGATAAATTATAAGTTTAAATTTTTAGCAAACGGGCGAATTTAATAATTCAATCTAATAAGAACCCGGCACATAAAAACACACACATGCGTAATTATCACATCAAATTTGCAGTATTCCTAGATTTACTTTCATAGTCAGTCATATATAAATATTATAGATTGACTTGAAATTGATGAAATCAATGAGACGGGACAAAGAATGAAATATCAAACTTGGATGATAAAAGTAAAGGGCAAAGGAAAGATTTCAAAGTGGCTAAGAAAAAGACTGAGGATTTTTATTCTTTCTAGCTCTTTTGTCAAGTTCAGAGAAGAGAAGTCTCACTTGAAGAATTCTTTCTCTAGATCTGTCTCTCTTTCTTAGAGGCTGTGCATGGAAATGGTTGGAGGAGCATCCAATTTAAAGAACAGGACGAAGGCCATGTTTGGAAGGTTTGCCATATATGTCTATGGTTTTGCATGGAGAAACACATTTGGCCGTTACATGTAACACCCAATGGTCTCCAGAGTCCAGGCTACTGTGACAGATAATCACAGTCCCCTATAAGAACTAACCATATATACTTGGAGCTTATCAGAAACATGCTTCGAGGGCCGTGCTCCAGTTCTCTAACACGAAGCAGTGGTAAATTTCGTGGCGGAGAACCCAAAGTTGTTCAATTTTACGGCGTCTTCAGCGTTAAACTTTTATGGTCTGTGAAATAATTACTTTTACTAGCAGTAGTTTTAGTTTGGGAGAGTTTATTTTGTTTTACTTTTACTAGCAGTAGTTTTAGTTTAAAAAATAAGTGGGATACAAGGAATAGGATAAGCACACGGTTATATATAGGACGGGAAAAAAAAAAAAAAACAAGTTTTACATTCCATTTAAACCAAAAAAAAAAATGTTTTACATAAATTAAATAAACTAGAAATAAGGTGTGATACTGTTCATAGAAAGAAAAATAAATAAGTTTTGATAATTTATATGATACTTGCTAATTAAGGTAGTAATATATTTTTTATAATTCAATAGTTACAATGGAGGTATGAGATTTGAATACTAGATATTTTTGTTAGAAACACAAAGAAGTATTAGTTAAACAATAAGTCCCTTGGCAATTGAGGCGGTAAGTTAGGATTTGAAAATTTTCACATTGGTAAATTATTAAAACTACTTTTATTATATATATATATATATATATACATATATAAAGGAATAATGACACAATATCTCAATACTTGTGAAAATAATTGTATTAGACTTATTGATAACTTACCATTAGTAATCCGTTATCTTTCGGCAGTTAGGATACACACAATTATTTAACAATGAGCACGTGCAGTTAAGTGAGATTTTACATTTAAAAAATAGAGTGAAACCTATCTGAAATGAAATATACTAGTAACGACATACCTTATCAATACTTATGAACAGTTTGACAATAGACTTATTTAATATCTTGATTAAAGTTAGTAATTCGTTACCATCCAGCTAGCAGTTAGAATATCATGCAATACTGTCCAGTAAGCACGTGCACTCAAGTGGGATTCTACATTCAAAAATAGAGTGGAACCTACACATAATGAAACATAGTAATAATAACATACCAACTCAATACTTGTGAAAAAATATGGCATTAGACTTATCGATAACTTATAATTAGGAATCCATTATCGTCCAACAATTTGGATTGTCAGTCAGCACATGCACTCAAGTGTGATTCTACATTTGAAAATAGAGTGGAGTCTACATGGAATGAATCCTTTATTTAGAATCCATACTAAGCAATAGGGTACTCAAAAATCTGAAAGAGTCAAGGTGCAATGTGTGAAAATGAAATTGACGTAGGCAAAAACCCATAAAAAGCATATAATGTCTACTTCAATAAAAATAACCCCCATTTCATAGGAGGTTTCTTGAATCCACAAGGAAAACTCCAAAATCCACTAGAAAAATTGAGAGAAAAATTTGAAACTTTATTAAAGTAAAATTTGAACTTAATTTTTGTTTATAGTCTTGTAAGCCAATTTAAAGGCCCCAAAAAGTTGATTGATAAGAAAATATATTCTAAAATAGATCCTAATTGATAGCCTAACATAACAAGACTTTAATTTGACTAGAAAAACATTAAAAGCACTCACAATTTAGGGAATACTAACCCTAGAACTAAAATTCTGAAAATTATATAAAAATATAAAAATTAATAAATTACAAAAATTAAATTATATATTATGTCCTACGTTAGATCCCTCCAAAAAAAAAAAAAAAAAAAAAAAAAAAAAAAAAAAAAAAAAAAAACTCTTCTTCTCTTTAATATTGGATATATGAATCCTCCATGCCAAACGAACATATATTTTGAATAATTCTACCCTTTTGTCTTCTTCCCAGACTTGCAAGTCATTGGTTGAACAAGAAAAAAAAAATTCTCTGGTCTTCATGCAATTGAAAGATTAACCAAATAAGAATGGGCGATCCAATCAATCTTTAAACTCCAATAGAATCGATAAAATTTGTTGTGTTGCCTTCCACTAAAATAATAGGATTTTAGATTTGCATCATCTGATTTGATTTCATCAAGAGATTTCACAATTTTCTCTACAATTTCTACCTAATGAGATTTTGCTTCACTGTAATCTTCATTAATTCTCTCAAAAACATCCATCTTTTCTCATTGATTTCAGAATATTTTTCATGCAAATCATTTTCTTTAACAAAATATTGCTCAACTTGTGATGACAAAACTTGATTTTTTATTTTCAATCTCTTCAATGTTTTCTTTAAAAATTGACCCTGTATTATCAACCCTCAAATCTATTTCCTCTCTTGACAGTTGAACTTGTATGAATTGACAAATCTATGACAACGTTTGTGTTTTTCCCTTTCTATAGTTAACACGCAGTTGCATAAAGAAAACAAACTTCTGAAAACTAGATGATATTCGATTCAACTGAGTTCAACTTCATAAACTTAAATTAAATCAGCAATTAAAGATAAGCCCCCCATTCCTGTATCGAAATTTAAAGACAACAATAATGGAAGACAAGCACGAAGCCGCTTTCCCTGTGTTTTAAAAAAAAAAAAAAAAATTAAGGAAAAAAAAAATTAAGGGGAAAAAAAAAAAAAAACCCTGTATGCTACGAAATGATAATTTTTAAGAAATCATCACTTAAAAGAGGCTGGAAAACTAGTTTCTGTCAGGAAGGGGATAGCACCACCCATTGGGCATTCATGTCATCATTAGGTGGTGGAGCAGGATCACCATTTCCACCAACTCCATTCTGATGCTCATTCTGATTCTCTGAGTTGCCATACATAATGGCACCCTGCAGAGTGGATTCGATATTTGGCGGCTCCAGCTTCCCATGGAAAACCGGATTCATTTGGATGCACCTTCGGATGTCATTCATCGCCGATCTTCTTGCTTCGTTGATCTCTCCATGACCAGCAAGTGCTTGATGAGTCCTGGAAGGGTCACATCAGCAAATTGTTAACAAAAAGAAGGATTTTCTCATTTTTAAATCTTCTCTATTTTGTCCCTTTCATAGTTTAACTTTTATTTTGTACCTAAAACTTTTTTTTTTTTTTTTTTTCATAACAAAAAATTTGGAGTAAGGATGTTTATCATGCCTTAATAAAGTGGGACTTATATGAACCGGGTATGATCCTATATAGTATGTAACACATACCTGAAATCATCCACAGTCAAAAGCGCAGCGGCTTCACCGCACAAGCTTCTGTTATAAGGTGCAAAATCACGAAACTCTTGCATGAGCATGGTCAAAGCCCTGCAACGCTCTCCACTGCCAATACAGCAAAAATTACATATATGATAATAAGGCTTAGACATAAAATTTGGGTTGTAGTTAGAAAGGACATAGGAGTAAAAATTAATGTTACAAGCTTTATTACTCTTCCAGGGACTCAAGGAATTTTTGTTTTCTAAGTTCGAAATAGATCATCTTGGTAGAGAACGAGTTTTCATGGAGATCAGTGAAGCCATCGACATATTCCTCAGCTTCATCAAATGCTCCGTTGTGCACCAGGTCCTCAAAAAATCTCATGTTGAAGTAAAAGCCTGATTCGCGCTCAAGGCTATCCAAGAAAAACAAGCATTTTTGTATATGTACTTGAAATAAGCAAAGATGGACAGGAAAATTGGAGAGAAAAATGAATACTCACGTGCGAGCTGTTTCTGTCAGATTTTCATGCTCAAGGAATTGAGTGATCATATAAAGGAGTTCTCGGTTTGCATTAGAGTTAAGGTCAATGTTCAGGTTCCCGGCAGCCATAATCACAATAAACTTTTCAAGTTCAAAACATGCAAATAAACAAAATCAATACGTCAAAATAGTAACGAAACAATATGAAGTATCTATAGGATTAATATTCATTTACAAGAATACAAACATGGGCGGAATCAATATTTTTACTTTGTGGGGACCAAATTGGCATTATATATATACACACACATTATCGGTTGTCCCAAAAGTTAACTTTGTAGTAAGTGATGAATTTAATCTAACATAGTCCACTCACTTGTGAGCCCAAATTGTAAGAATTGTGTTGTTAAATGATTAAATTCGTCATATTGACACATTTAATTTAAAATTTAATGTGTTGGGCCTCCTCTATTGAGAGGAGTTTTAAAATTGTGTGGCTAAATAATTAAATTTATCATATTTCAAAAGCTTAAACTACTTTTGATACCATAATAAATTATCAATTTTTATTAAATTTTAAAATTTTGGAGAATAAGGAATTTAATCATTTCATCTAATAGTGGTGAGAACCCCAACAGATAAATAAAACACACACACACACGTAATTTTCACATGAAATTTGCTGTACTCTTCAAATCTAATTTCATAGCCAATCGTAAATAATAGATTGACTTGAAATTGATTATATCATGGGACAAGAAGACGAAGAAAGAAATGTCAAACTTGGATGAGAAAAGCATGCCAAGAGCATTAAAGGGCATAGGAAAGATTTCAATGTGGCTAAGAAAAAGTCTTAGGATTTTTATTCTTTCTAGCTATTTTGTGAAGTTCAGAGAAGAGAAGTCTCACTTGAAGAATTCTCTGTCTCTCACTTGAAGAACTCTCTCTATCTCTGTCTCTCTCTCTCTAAAGCTCACTTAGAGGCTGTGTATGGAAATGGTTGGAGGAGCATCCAATTTATATGCAAGGCCGAGGCCATGTTTGGAAGGTTTGCTATATATATATGTCCACGGTTTTTGCATAGCGAAACACATTTGACTGTTACATGTATCACCCAATGGTCTCCAAGAACTGTGAGAGACAAGGACAGCCCCCTCGAAGAACCAACCGCATATACTTTGGGCGTTTGAAAAAACCACTCTCCAAGAGCAGTGCTCTATTTTCCTAACAGAAAGCAGTGGTAAATTTCGCAGCGAAGAGCAAGTTGTTCAATTTTACTGCATCCTCAGTGTTACTTTTACTAGCGTTAGTTTTAGTTTAGGAGAGTTTATTTTGGTTGATTTATCAAGTTTGAAAAATAACATACAGTTATATATAGGAAAAAAAAATTGAGTAAAAGTTTAATAAGTTTTACATACCATTTTATAAAAATACAAGTTTTACATAAATTGAATAAACTAGAAATATCAAATAAGTTGTGATATTGTTAAAAAAAAGAAATAAGTTGTGATAAATGATACTTGCTAATTAAGGTGGTAATTGTTTTTGATAATTCAATAGTTACAATGGTAGATGAGGGATCTGAACTGAATGTCTTTATTAGAAACACTAAAATATTTGTTGAGCTACAAAGCTCGCAGCAATTGAGGTTGTAAGTTATGGTTTGAAAATTTTCACTTTCACGTTGGTAAATTATTAACACCACTTTATTATCTACTAAAAACGACGCACTATCTCATGCTTCTAAAAAATAATGGTACTAGACTTATTGATAACTTACAATTAGTAATCCATTATCTTCCGACAGTTAGGATTGCATACAGTTACTTATCAATGAGCACGTGCACTTAAGAGGGATTTTGCATTTTTAAATAGAGCAGAGCCTACATGGAATGAAATGTACCAATAACGACCTACTATATCAATACTTATGCAAAGTATGGCAATAGACTTAGTACCCGTTTGTTTCAGCGTTTGAAACCCAAAAGTTGCGTTTTCAAAAAAGCTAGCCCAAAAATAGTGTTTGGTTAGTATAAAATGCAACTTTTTGGAAAAAGTTGCATTTTGTATTTGTGAAGAAAATGCGCGTTTGAGTTATGGAGCTTTGGAGGTCCATAAAACAAAAAGTCCATGCGCGTTTTGAACTATCCGTTGGGCTCTTCCTTCAATTACCAAATTACCCTTGATAAAAAGTCCTCAGTTCTCACGCCTGTCCCTCATTCCTCTCATCTCATCTCTCTGCTCTCCCTTTGCTTTGAAGCTCACTCACGCAATAAAATTAATCAAACCACAACAATAAAAGCAAAAAAATTCTTGCTCTCATAAAACTGATATAATTTAAACAACAAATCTAAAATCAAAACAACAACAACAACAACAGCAGATCAAGAACAGAAAAAAAAAAAAAAAAAAAAAATTAGAACAACAATAAATGATCAAGAAAAAAAAAATAGAAGCCGATTTGAGACAAATCTAAAATCAGAAACAACAACTAATCAAGAACAAGGGAAAAAAATAGAAGCCGATATGACCCCTGGTTGCATGCACTCCGCAGTGAGGAGGAGGAGTAGCGGTGGCGGTGTGGTGGAGCAAAGGTGATTTCTCCTTTCTCTCCATGCGTGTCTATGTGTGTTTGAAGATAATGACACCAAAGGCAAGCAAGATTTATGTGAGACGTATCACAGAGAGAGCTAGAGAATTTATGGAATCAAGTAGAAAAAGAAAAAAAAAAAAAAAGAGAGTAGAAAATGAGAGAGCTGGAGAAAGAAAGAGTGAGGGAGCTTCTGGAATCAAGTGGAAGTAAAGACAAAAAAAGGAGAGGATGTACTGTGTGGTGGGTATATGTGTGTGGAAAGGAGCTTCTGGAATCAAGTGATGGGTATAAGTGTGTGGTGGACAAAATGCAAGAGAAAAAAGAAAAAGAAAAAAAAAGGAAACGTATGGATGAAAGAAAATGCAAAGAATAAGAAATCACAATTTAAAAATAATACCACAATATTTTCACAATAAATTTTAAGTAATTAGCTAATATTGGTGAATAAAAATATAATTTTAGTGGTGGGTTCAAATTAGAACTAGTAACAACTTTCCATATAAGAGTTTGTTATGATTCTTGTGAAAGTATTGCAAAAAATATTGTAGACGTAACATTTTTTGTTGAAAAATATAATTGTTGAGAATGAATAGGAAAAGAAAAAATAAAGATTAAAAAAGAATAAATTTGATTAAAAAATAAAAAATAAAAAAGTGGATAGGCAAAAAGTAAATGCTACTGTTGATTGTCCAAACAGTACAAAAATTTTTCTAACCTACTAGAAATGCTCTTATATATACATTGTCATTTTTGGTAATTTACTCCTCAAACTGCCACTTTTATAAGTGTTAGCCAAACACTCAGCTTTTTCAAAAAACACTTTTTAACAGTTTTTTCAAAAAACACTCAGCTTTTTAAAAAAACACTTTTTCATTATGCACTTTTTGAAAACTCCACTTTTTTATTATACACTTTTTCAAAAAGCCGAACCAAACTCACCCTTAATAGATAACGTAAAGTTACTAATTCAATATTGTCCAGCAGTTAGAACTACTTACAGTTACTTACCGGTAAGCATGTGCACTCAAGTGAGATTCTATGTGTGGGTTTGGATACCACGTTTCCAAACCCACGTCTACGTTTCTGTCCTCTTTTTTTATTTTTATTTTTTTTCAACGCATGAACAGTACACTCACATGGATGTACTGTGCAGGAGACAATTTTTACTGTAGCAGCACTGTAGCGTTACTGTTCATGCATTTAAAAATATTAAAAATGGGTCTCACGGTATTATTCATACATTTTAAAATTATTTTGTTACAGTGCTTTCAGTTTTAAGTTTCAGCTATATCCAAACGGACCCTATATTTTAAAATAGAGTGGAGCCTACATGGAATGAAATGTAGTAATAGTGACATATCATCTCAATACTTGTGAAAAATTATGGCATTAGACTTATTGATAACTAAAATTAAGTAATCCATTATCGTCCAGCAGTTAAGATTACATACAGTTACTTGCCGATTTGCATATGCACTCAAGTGAGATTCTACACATTTAGAAGCCATCCTAAACAATAAGGTATTCAACAATTTGAAAATAGTGCATAAGAGAGATCTCATAATGACATGATGTGATGTGTGAAAATGAAATTTGACGCGGGCAGAGAGCCACAAGAAGCAGGTCACGTCTACTTCAAGAAAAATAACTATTAAATCCACAAGTAGAACTCCGGAACCCACAAGAAAATATTGAGAAAAAACTCTGACATTTTATTAGATTGATATATGAACTTAATTTTCATTTACAGCCTTGGAGGCCAATTTCAAGGCTTTATAAAACTTGATTGATAAGAAAATATATTCTAAAATAAATTCTAGATGATTTGGTCCCTGCATCTAGTGGCTGGGATGAAGGTCGGATCTGTGAGCTAGAGAATTGGTTTGGTGATTTCTTGGGTTTGATTTTAGCTGATTTTGTGAGTTACTGTATTTGATTTAATTATCGTGGTTATTTTGAGCTAATTTTGCGATTTTATTGGTTTGGTTGTATTTTGGAAAAAAGATTGGAACTTTTTTTATACAAGTCAAATGACTAAAAATGTTTTTCAAGAATGCAATCACACACCAAAAAATTGTTTTCCTAAAAATGTTTTAGGTCAAAATAGTCGGCCAAAATGTTACAATAGCACCGTTTACCGAAATATATATCAATCTACCACTGTTTCGAAAATATGTAGGAAAGTACCACTTTTTGGGTACTCGAGTTCCATAAAAAATTTTCCAACATTTTTGAAGGCAATTCTTTCAAAGAATTCGAGTTTATGGAACTCGAGTTACACGGCAAACTTGAGTTTCACAAACTCGAGTTTTAAAAAGGTGATAGATCCTTACATATTTTCAAAACAGTGATAGATTGATATATATTTCGATAAACAGTGCTATTTGGCCATTTTGGCCCAAAATAGTCTTAGCCATTGTTAGAGTGCTTGCAAAAGGATTCAACTAGAACCACTCTCCTTTGCCATGGGACAGTTGGAATTAATTTTCTCTTATCACTAGAATAATTGTGAGCATGTAGCAGTAAAGACTATTGAAAGAGTATTGGTTCTATTGAACTTTTATTATTGGATACAGGAAAATTTGAAGATTTTCAATATGTTAAAAACCAAAAGGAAGCTAGGGGAGCAAAAATGAAAGTGTTTGGTTGGAATCAGCAGCAATTAAATTAGTCAGGATGTTACTATGGAGATTACTTCTTTAACCCTAGTGGAAGGAAAATGGTTGTGAAGGATAGATTTCAGGAGGGCCAATTTAATCTCTTTATTGATATCACGTGTGACTTGATGTGGATAATTAACAATAAACAAAGTGAAATAAGAATGTTATTATAAACAAGTAATAAGAAAAATGTTCAAAAGTTTTCTAATGGGAATTATTCTCTCTATTATGAACTTAGATCCCATGGTGAGATATTTATTCTTTACTCCAACTTTTTCCCCCAAGAAAAAAAAAATACAAACGACATAATAAAATGGCTTTTCAGGTTTTATAATAAAATAAATACTATTACAAATACTATAGTAATTCATCCTAGGGTGCATTTTAGCTTCTAAAAAGTTACTAATAAGGTGTAATAATTCAGTATTCCAAAATATAATAACGTAGTCCTCCTCTTATATGAATAGTGAGCCCCATCACAATATTTTTACTTGTAAAGAGGAGAGACAACCTAACCACTCTCTCCATTACTATATGTTTTTTTTTTTTTTTTGAGAAGCCATTACTATATGTGTTTGAGTTGGAAATATTTTAAATTTTGCTAACTATATTTCATGGTAATATTATTAACTGTAGTTTATAATCACTAAAAAAGGAATTCAATTGGTACAAGTAAATATATTAACATTTACATCTTAATGCTTTCAAAAAAAAAAAAACATTTACATCTTAATTATATATATTTTTATATATAAAAACATCTAAACATATTTGCGCATGCATTTTGTGCGATTGGAACAAGTTTAATATTGTATTTTGACAGCCGGTAAATTTTAACAATTAAAGAAGAATAATTAGAAGCCATGAATGCTGTCACAACTCACAACGACGTTGCGATCCAAAAACCCTCAAACCAATTAACCGAGAAAGACAATTCCCATCTCAGCAGTTGGATTTTTTTTGGTCCCATTATATGCTTCACACGCTATATCTCTGATTAATTTGTGTTTGAGTTAAAAATATTTTAAATTTTATTAACAAAATGCTGTTGTAATAATGTTGATTGTATTTTTAAATTTTACAAAAAAATGTTTTTTTTTTTTTTTTGGAGAAAGTACAAAAAAATGTTGATTGTATTATTTAAGCACCAACAATGTACTACATTTGTTAGGGCTATTTTTATTTATTTATATTTTGATAATTGGGAATGAAAGCACCAAAAAATACCGATTGAACTACAAAGTCCCCTAACACGTAATTTCTTTATCATTAAAATTTTTTAATGTTTAGATCTTAATGATATATGTGTATATACAAGCATCTAAACATTTATATAATTTTTTGGCACATTGCACTAGTGTGCAACTAGTTTAATATTATTGTATTTAGACTACCTATAAATTTTGGTAATTAAGGAAACCAATTGTTTAAACTATAGAGATTGAGTAGGCTACAGCATTGAACTAAAAACATAATTTCTACATGAACCCCTTAAACTAAGGCTTAACATGATTAATTGTTCACTACTTTGCCTCTTCCTCCCAAATAATAATACATCTCACTAATTAAATTTATAGTGGGACCTACCATAATATATGAGATGAGAGTTTTTTTATAATAAAATTTTTTGATAGGTGTGGGGGGTGGGGTATATTCCAATCTTGGACATCCTTATTGGACCTAGAATAGTCCAATTGTAAGAGAGCATTTCTCCTAAAGTATTGAATAATATCTTGGTTTAACAAAATCTATGAAGCTTAAATATATGATATCGTGAGAGTACAATAATGTCATATTCGCTCCTCTTTCATAATCAAGGGGTCTCACAATCAATGAGAGAATAGGAATTACAACCACAAACTATTTTACAACATTTTTACAAACTATTGATGTGACAAATTATTACTAGTTTTAATATGAACTCACTACTAATATCACACTTTTGCTTTCCAATAATTATGAGTAATACTACATTACAAATTATTTTACAACATTTTTACAAACTATTGATATAACAAATTCTTACTAGTTCTAATATAAACCCATAACAAACATCACATTTTACTTACCAATAATTATTTGGAAAATACTAAAACCACGTTAATAGTTTGTAAAAATATTGTAAAATAGTTTGTTTGTAGTATTACTCATAAAAGTAATGCTACTACCACAAAATATCTTACAACATTATTTGGAAAATGCTAAAGTCACATCAACTGTTTGTAAAAATGTTGTAAATATAATTTTGGATCTATGAGCACTACGAATTTAAGATTTTTAGCCTTTATAATGACTATAAATTTATTAGTTTTGTGAGCATTTACAACAATAGTAAGCAATTTTAATTGTGATACAGTAATTAAAACTCCTATATGGTAAATTATTTAAAGCTCAACAAAAAAAAAATGGTAAATAATTTATTGCTAATTTAAATTATTATTAAATAATTTAATATTGTCTTTTAAACTTCTTGTAAATTTTGGCAACTTAATTAAGAAGAACATATCTACTAAAATGAAGTTATTAAGTAAGGTGAAACACTTATGGAAAAAGTATAATTTCTACATACACTAAGATTTGAATGCATCATGAAGACTATGAAATTAATGATTTTGAACCTTTCTAATTTTTTTTAAAAATTTTATTGAGAAGATTGAACCTTTCTAATGACTATAAATTTATTAGTTGTGTGGACCTTTTAAGAGTCCTAGGGATACAATAAAAATATATAACAAATTCGATACATTTCAAAATTAGCCTATTACTTTATATATTGGTCAATAAAATAAATAAATTGCATAGTATGGTGGACCCATGTGTAAAGGGGTAGACTAATTTAGAAATATTATGAAATTATTATGTATTTTTGTTGCATTCATTGCAATATAGCCTTTATAATAGTAAGCAATAATCCTATTAAAAAAAAAGTAAAAAATGATTTTGGTTTAAATATATGGTTAAACTCATTTAATTTTGCATTTTGACAGCTCCAAACGTTGGCAATTAAAAAGACCATTTCTAGCTAGTAAAATTTAGTTTTTTTTTTTTTTTTTGAATAATAGTAAAATTTAGTTGGTAAGGAAGGTGTAAAATTCTACATAATTTCTACCTTAGCCCTTTAAACTAAGGTTTAGAGTAGGTAGACCATGAATTTAACAGTTTTGAACATTTATAATAACTATAAGTTCATTAGTTTTACGGACCTTCATAATAGACAATTATTCAATGCTTCATGAGCGATTCTTCCTCCTCTAACTTTTTTTTTTTTTTTTTGTTGAGGGAATTCTCCTTAACATAAGGACCCTACAATGAATTTAATCAGCAACACTCATTATTATATGAGGAGAGGTGCCATATCCACAATATTTTTACAATACTTTCACAACAAATCATATGTGGTGAGTTGTTATTGGTTTTAATTTGAACCCACAATTAAAATTACTTTTTTGCCCACTTGTAATAATTAATAACAACTTGCCACTTATGATTTGTTATAAAAATGTTGTGAAAATATTATGTACACTCTTATGATATTAATTGCCACTTATGAAAAGAGTTTTGAATAATCACTCTTATGATATTAATTGCAATTCACATATGGTAAACAATTTATTTTCATTTAAAAGAATTTTTAACTCATTAAGTATTAATTGTACAACAAGTTAGCCTTTCATAAGACTTCTCTTCTTTATCTCTAACTGAAAAGCCTTCTCCTTTAAGGTTCATTTGGTTGGAGTGAAAAAGTAGAGATATAGAAAAAAAAAATTTATTTAGTTGATGGAGAAAAAAAAAAAAAAGAGGATAGAAAATATAGATTGTAGAAATTTATTTGTATAACCCTAGTACTAAGAAAGAAATTTAATCATATATAAGGAAAAAAAGTTTAGAAAAAAAAAAACCTAAACGTAATATTGTTTGAAAATTTTTTTAAAAAAAAAGAAAAAGAAAAAGAAAAAAGAATAACTTATGGGAGTGAGGACAGATGGGTAACTTCCCATCAAACCCACTCCCCCCCTTTTCTCCCAAAATTGGGGAGAAATGCCATTTCACCCTAAATGGTGGGCCCAAGGAGAAAATTTTTGGGCCCTACCATTTTCACTTCCCTCTCTCCTTCTCAACTAAATACGCTTTTCTTCCCTATTTTCTCTTCTCCCCATAAATCATCCCACTTTTCTCCTCAACCAAAAGACCCTTTAGTTTCTTTGTACAAATCTAATACATTTAAAGAAACTAACTTGCTTGTGCATCTACTTGATGCTCTTGTCTTTTAGTGAGTTGAACATAGCAAATTGAGGTTTTTTGATACCAAATGAATCATTTTACTCAATGGAGTCAATTTCATACCAATGACCATTTCGGTTTGGCCAAAAAAATTATATATTTCAGTAATAATCAATACCAGTGTACCGTTTTAAGATTGCCTCTATTTTCATAAATATATAATTGTATATGATAATAATTATTTTCATACAAATAATTTTAATAATATATATTATACATCTCTACCAAATAAATTTTTACAAGACTAATTTTTTCTTTTAGTAATTTATGAACCATTTAGTATAGTTTTAGACATTTTTATTTTAATTTGTGTTCATACCCCCCACACACACAAACACCCACACACACGTGCACACACACACATATATATATTGCAATTTTATTTTTTCACTTCTACCGTTTTCCCCCCTTAACTTAAATTATTTGTTTTTCTTTTATTTATTTTACTTCACACGCCTATCATTTAACAAGTAACAATGTTTCTAAAAAAAAATTAACTAGTGACAACATGTCATTTTACAAGTTCCAAGGTGCCATTATCATTTCACAAAGAGTAATGCTAAGACTACAACTCTTGACACAACTTGCTCACGTGGCAAGTCTTGAGTGGTGGGTCCACAACTCTACCATTCACGACTTGACACGTAAGCAAATTGTGGCAAAAATTGTGGTTTTAGCATTTTCCCTTCACAAATTGTTTTATAAAAAATTATATCTTTGGTCATTTACCTTCACATGTTTACTAACATATCTGATCTCTTCAACTTTTCAAATTCTTTTATCTTTTTGGTCTCTTCTTCTACGTTTTTTTAGATCTCTCTCTCACAGCTTCACCAAATTTCTCTTTTTCTCTCTTTTTACACTTTGTTTATCAAAATTAAGAATCGCAACCTCACTAATGTTTTGTTGTCACTACTCACCATTTAAAGCTTTAGTAAGATTTGAGAAAGAGAGAGAACGAAAAGTTTTTTATTGTTTGTAAATATGTTTCCGATCCAGTACTAATTAACTGGATGAAATTTGGTATTTTTCCCGGAACAGCCGGAACGACCCTGGTATGACTGATATTTAAACCAGTAGGAAATATTAGTGTTTTGTACTGGTTTAGATATCGGTACGACATATTCCAACTGCACCAGCAAGTAAGGTGCGAAATCAACTTCCTTGATTTTACTCAAATGAGGCTTGGGCTTTCAAAGTTCGTGCATGGACCCTAGGATTTTAAAGGTCCAAGTGCTACAATTAATAATTTTACTCCAAACTAATTTTGTGTAAATGTAGGCTTTTATTGGGGAAGTCCATGAAGTCACAAAAAAAGGGTGAAGTGGGATTTTAGTCTTGATTTCTTAATAAAAGAAGATCTGGGTTTTGACTCCAATCCTTATGGTGAGAGAGATATAGGTCATAGGCCCGTCTTGTGATGTTGGCAATGTCACATGTGAACTTGATAAGGCAACAAATTTGGGCCTTGAACCCCTTTCATGAAGTAACAAGAATTGAGCTTTAAGCCAATCTGTGAATAAGCAAGATTTAGGTCATAAGCTCATTTCTTGAATTAATAAGATTTGGGCTTTGAGCCTATACAATATAGATACAAGATTTAAGCCTTGTGCCTATTTCGTGAAGTGAGAAAAAGTAGTAGGTCGTGACTCTAATTTGTGATGTAGAGAAAATTAGTTTATACTAAATCTATGAAGAGTCAAGAAATAATGTGGGCTATGCGTCCATTATTATTGTAGAGAAGATGTGGGTTGTGAGCTTGTCTTGTAAAGTGAAGAAGTTTATGGGCCATGAGTTCAATATGAAAATAAGAAAATATGCTGATTTTTGGTAAGAAAGCCCAATCAATGTAGTTGGATAAAATTTGAATCCTTTTTAACTTTAAATAATTTAAACCAATACCCATTATTATGTAAAATACAAATACTGTCAATGTGTCACAACTTGTCTAATAAAATTACGCCATGTGAACTAAGGGGGAAAACAACTCAAAACAACATTTTCAATAATTTAAAATGAGAAAAAGAAATGGATAGAAGGGGAGAGAAATCATTTATTTCCCTTGTTTAATTAGAATGAAGATGTTTCTCCAAAAAGAAAAAAAGAAAAAAGAATGAAGATTGTGGGGGGTAAAAGCCCAACCTTACGTATTGGGCCTAGGGCCATATTTGAAGATTACTGTGTGTCCGAAGAGAAGAAATCAGTTGAGAAGGAGTCCATGTGGAAGAGAGATACCTGGAAATGAAGAAGGAGTGCAATTCGAAGAGGTCACCAATGGTCCGAAGAGGTCATACTCCTCTGATACAAATAGTCTTGATCAATCAAATGTCTAGAAGGTCCGAATGACCTTCCTAACAACTTCAATGATAGGGATAAGCTTCAAGCCCGTATGGAGATAATAGGAACGGAAAAATATCTAGAAGACAGCTGCAACCACCACATTAAATGCACTGCAGCTGCTTTTCTGGCCGCATTAATGTGGAGAAGACCCCTGAACAGTATAATCTCAGCTACTACCACTCACAGAGAGCTAAAGAGGATACTTGACGGGACATGTACTCAAGTGGATGCTTAGATGAAGAACAAGTGGACGATGAAGATGAGGAGAAAGGATGCTATATAAAGTGGAGAAGCCTCTGATAAAAGGGGATCGAAAGAAAAGTAAGAAGCAAAAGAGAGTAACTTTACTGTAGCTCTAAGAGTTGTAATCACCTTTCATTCAATAATACACCTCTTCGGACATCCATTTGCTGAGTTTTCAAGTGCAGTTCTACGTTAATACATCCCTTAATACCATAGTTAACTATTGTTTAATTCACATCTTTCCCAGCTCTTTCACCTACTCTCTACAAATTCATTGTTTTGGGTTCATTGAACTCATAATCCAAACCTTTTGGGTTTGGGCTACAAAAACTGATCCTACAATTGGCACCGTCTATGGGAAGAGTTTGAGCAAAAGTGGAAGCAACAGTTGATAATGGCTGAACCAGGACAACAACTAGCAGAATCTAGGGCATCCCAACACGTAGACCCTTTTCTTAATTTGGAGCGGAGACAAGATCGCGAAGGTAGCGTGCACATTGTGCATACTGATCGAAGCCAGCCACATGATGGAAGTCACGTGTCTCATGCGAAGAAGAACCAAAATTTGCAGCTAGAAATCGAAAAACTAAAAAGGGAGTTGCGCCATGCAAAGAGGAAACAGATTTCTTCGTACTCTGATGAAGATTCCGATGACAAATAGGACGTCACTTACAAGCAGAAATCTCGAACACCAGTTAGTGAATCTTTTTCCTACAAAGAAGAGCACCATCATAAGAGGCAACCTCGAAGCCCATCACGTGGAGGCATAGGGAACGATGCTATGAGCAGGGTTTTGAATCAAATCTCTAAGTCACCTTTTACACGCAGGATCGAAGAAGCGAGACTTCCTCGGCGTTTCAACCAGCCGACGTTCACCATCTATAATGGTAAAACGGACCCTGTGGAACATGTGAGCCACTTTAATCAAAGGATGGATGTCTACTCCAGAGATGAAGCTCTGATGTGCAAGGTTTTCCCTTCCAGTCTTGGACCGGTTGCGATAAGGTGGTTTGACAGCTTGGAAGCAAACTCCATCAATTCCTTCAAAGAGCTCACTCAAGCATTTGGTTCCCGTTTTGTCACATGCCGAAGAGTGGCCAGACCCTTGTCTTCATTGCTATCTTTGAGCATGCAAGAGGGTGAGACCTTAAAGACGTATTCTGATAGGTACTGGGAGATGTTTAATGACATGGAGGGCAATTTTGATGGAATGGCCCTCAGCACGTTTAAGCTCGGCCTTCCCACCGACCATGATTTGAGGAAGTCCTTAATTGGTAAGCCAGTTACTAACATGCGTCAACTCATGGACCGCATCGAAAAATATAAAAGAGTTGAGGAGGATCAACAGCAAGGGAAGGGAAAGGATAAGGTTATCCCCCAGGAGATGAGGGATTTCAGGTCGGACCGTTACAATAGCAGTAAACCACGGAGAGATTTTACTGGGCAGTTAGGATCAACAAATCCTCAAGCAGTCACCACTGTATTCAAAGAGCCAATACACCAAGTTTTGGAGAAGATCAAGAATGAACCATTCTTCAGGTGGCCAAATAAGATGGTGGGGAACCCCGAGAGGCGTAATCATAATCTCTATTGCCAGTACCATTAAGACCATGGGCATATCACAGAGGATTGTAGGAGCCTGTGGGATCATTTGGACCAACTGGTCCGCGAGGGTAAATTGAGACACCTCTTGCACCACTTCAGTGGCCGAGGAGGTTAGATGAACTCGGAGCCCCGAAGAGATGACTCTTCAAAGCCTCCATTAGGAACTATTAATGTCATCTTCGCTGCACCGAGGAGAACAGGATCCTGGCCATAGAAGGTTATGTCTGTAGCCCGGTCACCCGCAGGGGACTTTGGCCAAAGTCCAAAGAAAGCTAAATCAGGTGCTCAACCGGTTTTAGGGTTCTCGGACGAGGACAAGATTGGGACCATCCAACCTTATGATGACGCTTTAGTAATCATCCTCAGAATTGGAGGGTATGATGTGAAGAGAGTAATGGTAGACCAAGGTAGCGCGGTAGAGATAATGTATCCTAATCTCTATAAGGGGCTGAACCTAAAACCTCAAGACCTAACACCATACAGTTCCCCTCTGGTGAGTTTTGAAGGAAGAGTTGTTACCCCGAAGGGCCAAATACGATTACCTGTGCAGACTGGCTCAGAGGTGGTCGAGGTGGATTTCATAGTGGTAGATGTGTATTCGCCCTATACGGCAATCGTAGCCAAACCTTGGCTTCATACACTAGGGGCTGTTTCCTCCACTTTGTATCAGAAAGTTAAATATCCATCTGAAGGATAAGTTTGTGAGATCCGGGGAGATCAGTCTGTGACCAGACAGTGCTTAGTGGCTGCCATCCAACATAAGCCCGAAACTGAGTCCTCGGCCAAAGCCAAGAAGGGTTTATAGCAATTAAAACATCGGGCATCGCCCACCGAAGATCCAGGCGAGGGCGCTAGATACGAGGATTTGGTAAAAGTTATCATTGGAGATAATCCCGAAAAGTTCTTTCAAGTTAGATCTCAGCTACCTCTGCAAGAGAGGGAAAAGCTGGTAGAGTTCCTCAAGAGAAACCTTGATGTATTCGCTTGGAACGCTTACGAAGCCCCAGGGGTGGATCCAGAATTCATATGTCACCATCTGAGGGTTAACCCATTGGTTATCCCTAAGAAGCAGCCTCCTCGGCGTCCATCTAAGGAACATGCTGATGCAGTAAGAGAAGAGGTAACAAAGCTCAAACAAGCTGGAGCTATTAAAGAAGTTTTTTACCTGGAGTGGCTAGCGAATACTGTGGTGGTGAAGAAGAAGAATGGGAAATGGCGAGTATGTGTAGACTTCACTGACTTAAATAAGGTTTGTCCTAAAGATCCATTCCCTATGCCAAAAATTGATCAGCTAGTGGATGCCATTGTCGGCCATCCTTGGATGAGTTTCCTGGATGCCTTCCAAGGTTACCACCAGATATCACTAGCCTCGGAGGATCAGGAGAAAACTGCTTTTGTCACCCCTATCGGTAATTACCACTATAAGGTGATGCCATTTGGTTTGAAAAGCGCGGGATCTACTTATCAAAGAATGATGACGAGGATGTTTAAGCCACAGCTGGGTAAAAATATTGAAATTTACATAGATGACATGGTGGTGAAAAGTAAGATTGTTGCTGAACATGTGAAGGACCTTGAAAGTACCTTTGAAGTTCTAAGAAGGCACAAGCTGTGCCTAAACGCTTCCAAATGCTCATTTAGTGTGGGGTCAGGCAAGTTCTTGGGGTACATGGTGACTCACAGGGGAATTGAAGTTAATCCCGATCAGATAAAGGCCATTAACAATTTACGAGCTCCTCGGAATCCTAAGGAAGTTCAGAAACTGACTGGAATGACTGCTGCCCTGAACCGATTCATCTCCCGATCAGCAGATAGGTGTAGACCTTTCTTCTCGTTGATCAACAAATGGAAGGGATTTGAGTGGACTGAAGAATATGCTGTGGCTTTTCAGCAACTTAAGGACTATCTCGCTCGGCCACCAATCATGTCCAGTCCTGAGCCAGATAAAGTTTTGTTTGCGTACATTGTTGTAGCTCCTCATGCTGTGAGCTTGGTGTTAATACGAGAAGATTGTGGCGTACAAAGGCCAGTTTATTATATAAGTAAGTCGTTGCATGAAGCCGAGGTCTGTTATTTGCCACTGGAGAAGGCTATCCTGGCAGTGGTGCTTGGTACGCGAAAACTACCTCACTATTTCCAAGCCCATACAGTCATTGTTCTCACCCAACTCCCACTTAAGGCTATACTCTGAAATGCTGACTACACCGGGAGGATTGCTAAATGGGACACGATCTTAGGTGCTTTTGATATCAAGTATATGCCCCGCATTTCAATCAAGGGCCAGGTTCTCGCAGATCTAGTGGCCGAATTCACAGAGCCCAGTTTAGAAGAAGTAACGGTAAAGAAGGACATGGATGAAAAATCGGTTGGAATGATTTCTCAACAAGGTTCGCCATCCTGGGAAGTATATGTAGACAGCGCAGCGAACCAGTAAGGTTCTGGAGTGGGGCTAGTGTTGATATCCCCCGAAAGAATCATCATTGAAAAGTCGTTAAGGCTCGACTTCTTGGCAACAAATAATGAGGCGGAATATGAAGCTCTACTGATAGGAATGACTATGGTTCGAAGAATGGGAGGAAAGTCAGTGGAGGTGTTCTCGGACTTGAGGTTAGTCGTCGGTCAAGTACAAGGTGAGTTTGAGGTGAAGGATGAAAGAATGCAAGGATACTTGAGCCGAGTTAAATGTCTACAATCGGAGTTTGAATCTTTCAATTTGCTGCACATTCCTAGGAATGGTAATACACATGTTGATTCTTTGGCCACGCTTGCTACCTCTTTGGCACAAGATTTGCCGAGAATTATCCTCGTCGAGGACCTGCATGGGCATACAGAGGCAAGAAGAGAGGTAGTCCAAGTTCACCAAATCAGGTCCGGACTCAGCTGGATGGATCCTATAGTTAAATTCTTGAAGGCGGACATTTTGCCTGAAGAAAAGGGGGAAGCTGACAAAGTTTGGAGGAAGGCGACCAGATTCTGGCTATCCGAGGACCAGAAACTATATAAACGCTCCTACTCAGGACCGTACTTATTATGCATGCATCCTGAAGGGGCTGAGTTACTACTAGAAGAACTACATGAAGGAATCTGTGGGAGCCACACTAGAGGTAGGTCTTTGGCTCACTGAGCCATTACTCAAGGTTATTGGTGGTCGAATATGCAAAAAGAAGCCCACGAGTATGTTAAGAAGTGCGATCAATGTCAACGGTTTGCCCCAAACATTCATCAACCAGGGGAAACTCTTAATCCACTATCCCGCCTATGGCCTTTCGGGCAATGTGGCTTAGATATCGTGGGTCCATTCCCTAAAGCTGTAGGAAATAGAAAATACCTTCTGGTTTGCACAGACTATTTCACCAAATGGGTCTAAGCTGAGCCTCTGGCCAACATCAGAGACGTAGATGTGCAGAAATTTGTGTGGAAGAATATTGTCACTCGGTTTGGGGTTCCTCACATTCTTATCTCGGACAATGGCTTACAGTTCGATAGCAAAGCATTCAGGAATTATTGCAGCGAACTGGGAATCGTGAACAGATACTCCACCCCTGCTTATCCCTAGGGTAATGGGCAAGCAGAAGCTGTTAATAAGGTCATAGTAAATGGCTTAAAGAAGTGACTAGACGATGCGAAGGGTAAATGGATGGAAGAATTGCCACATGTACTTTGGGCTTACAGAACTACGCCTCGTAGATCTACTGGAGAGACCCCCTTCTCAATGACCTATAGTGCTGAAGCTATCATACCTTTGGAGACTGGGTTCCCAACATTGAAAACTAGTTCGTTTAGTCCGACCAGCAACAATGAGCAGCTAGAGAAAAGTTTAGACCTGATTGAGGAAATGAGGGAAAATGCAATGGTCCGACTGGCACATTACCAACAAAAGCTTAGGCAGGGCTATGATGCCAACGTAAAGTTAAGGCCTCTAGAGCCTGGTGATTTGGTGCTGAGGAAAGTCGTGGGCACTGTAAAGAACCCAGCTTGGGGAAAGTTAAGGTCCAATTGGGAAGGGTCGTATCGTATTACTTTAGGGGCTGGTATTGGGGCGTATTTCTTGGAAGACCTAGAGAGTCGTGTAATACCACACCCTTGGAATATAAATAACCTCAAAAGGTACTACTATTAATCGAATATTTTCTTCAATCAATATGCCAATTTGTTTTATGAAATGTTCTCCTAAGTATTTAAATTTAAATCCAATCATGCCTGTAGTCCTCGGACCAGATGATTTGGGTTAGTTAACACTTCATTACAGTTCTCATAAGTGTTTAAACTTAAATCCAATCATGCCTGTAGTACTCGGACCAGATGATTTGGGTTAGTTAACACTCCGTTATAGTTCTCCTAGGTGTTTAAATTTAAATCCAATCATGCATGTATTCCTCGGACCAGATGATTTGGATTAGTTAACACTCCGTTACAGTTCTCCTAAGTGTTTAAACTTAAATCCAATCATATCTGTAGTTCTCGGATCAGATGATTTGGGTTAGTTAACACTCCGTTACAGTTCTCCTAAGTGTTTAAACTTAAATCCAATCATGTTGTAGTCCTCGGACCAGATGATTTGGGTTAGTTAACACTCCGTTACAATTCTCCTAAGTGTTTAAACTTAAATCCAATCATGCATGTAGTCTTCGGACCAGATGATTTGGGTTAGTTAACACTCCGTTACAGTTCTCCTAGGTGTTTAAACTTAAATCCAATCATGCCTGTAGTCCTCGAACCAGATGATTTGGGTTAATTAACACTCCGTTACAGTTCTCCTAAGTGTTTAAACTTAAATCCAATCATGCCTGTAGTCCTCGGACCAGATGATTTGGGTTAGTTAACACTCCGTTACAGTTCTTCTAAGTGTTTAAACTTAAATCCAATCATGCCTGTAGTCCTCAGACCAGATGATTTGGGTTAGTTAACACTCTGTTACAGCTCTCTTAAGTGTTTAAACTTAAATTCAATCATGCCTATAGTTCTCGGACCAGATGATTTGGGGTGGTTAACACTCTCTTGCTCTTCCCCCGAGTGTTTAAAGTTAAATCCACCTACGCCTGAAGTCCTTGGACCAAATGATATGGGTTAGTTAACATCGTCTTATAGTCTTATAGTCATTATTAGTTAACACTCCGTTACAATTCTTTGTGAGTATTCAAGAAAAGCTGTAATATCTTCACATCATTCATTGCATTCAATGTTTGTTAATAATTCTTGTATGACCTATTTCTTCTAGTATTCGAATAAGGTGTTTGCATCACTGGCACGATATCATTGATTAAGTCTGCCTATATTATTGTAATTACAAGTTACAGTTGTTTGCAGCAACAATAAGTCATAAGATGTGCAACGAAGACACCAGAAATAAAAGGGAAACAGTTTCATTGATCAAAAGAAAATAGTTTACAATCCCTTACATAAAAGAAAAACTAACACAAGTACAAAATAAAAACTCCTAGATGTCTAAGCCTTCCTCTGAGGGACCAAAGGGTCAACAGCCTAACTGGACTGAGCCGCAGCAACTTCTGGGGCTTAGTCCTTAGATTCTAAAAGGGTTTTCTTTTTTCCCAAGTCTTTGCCCTTATCTTAGAGAGTCTCAGCTGGCTTGCTCTGATCACCAGGCTGACCAGATACCTTGGGATCCTCAGCTGGCTTCCCCTGATCACTAGGTTGACCAGGCTCCTTGGGGGCCTCAGGGTTGATTAGAGGGACTTGGCCGATCAGAGATTGCTCGGAAGCCTCTTGGAGCTGCATGGGGGGAGAGGAATCAAACCCTAGGAGTTCGCAAATATCAGGATCGTAGTATATACTCCCAGGTAGTCTCAAGTCAGATTCCACAGAGACCCCAGCAGCATCCAGCGCTTTCCCCCAAGTTACATCGCAGTACTCTCAGCTAATAGAGGCAAATTGCTTAGTAAGGTTGGCTTGGGTCTCCTCCACCCCCAGCTTATAGGCTGCCTGCCTTTCAACCTCGATTGCCTTCTTGGCTAACTGAGTATCCTTCCGAGCCAATTCGGCAATCCCCCTGGCTTTCCGAAGTTCGGTCCGAAGATCCTTCACCAGCGCTCTCTCTGTTTCCAGATTAATCTCAGTCAAGTTCAACAGCTGGCGCTGGTCTTCAGCCTGCTTCTCGACATTTTTAAGACCAGCATCTAGACTGTTTCTCTGCTTGGTCATCTCTTTCAATTGCTCGGACAGATGAGCATGGTCTTCCTTTAAACTACCCAGCAATTTCTCTGCCTCGGACCGAGAATGGGCTTCTGCTTGGGTTTCAGCATAAGTCTGTTTGTTCCACTCCTCAGCCACATAAACCTGCTGGGTAATCTGCATAGCAAAAAGAAGAATTTCAATAAAAAAAAAAATCATCATCATCATCAGTATCTAAAGTGCAGAAATGGATTAATTTTTTTACCATGACTAAATCCTTTTTTAGGGACAAAAAGAGGTCATACTGACTGAAACGCCTGTATGAGTCCATGTCTCGTGGGAGAAGCAATGACTGCTCCAGAGCCTCAGCAACGAGACCTGCTCTTCCCTCATCATAATTTATGAGGGAGGTCTCCCAAGGGATTGGAGCACCATCCAATTCCAGCCTTGGGGACCAGGAATGAGGTCCTCAGCATACATCAGCCACGAGGGCGTCATCTCGGCTATCTGTAGAAGAAGCCCTCTTGCTCCGGTGGTCTTTAACCACCTTCTATTGTTTGGTCCCTTTCGGAGCCACTACCTCCCTTTCTTCATTATCCGTAAGGGGCCTCTTCTTCTTCGGATCTGGTCGTTGCTTGGCGCCGAGATCCAATGGAACCTGGGGAGGTGGTGGAGGAAGACTGATAACCAGCTGAGACGTCCCGGCCTTTTTGGGCTCAGCCTTTTTACCTTTATTCTTCATCAAGTCTTATAGGCTCACCATGTCTTCTTCCTCCTCCGAGGAGTCATCTAGAGCAGCAATTACTAAAATAGGAGGGCGAATACCAGACTGCCTGTCAGTTTCCTCCTCGGCTTCTGGAGCTTGTATCATTGGACCCCTTTCTGAAGCTTCCTCTTCAAATCTAAACTTGTCTATTTGCTCCTCAAGTGAAGAGGTTGAAGAAGCGACTCTTTCATCTGCTACTACTGGTTCAGGGGGAACCTGCTGAACTGGCTAGACGAGCAATGGCACACCCTGCGGATTTGGATGTGGCGTGGGGGCAATATCGAACGGTGCTAAAAAATCACGCCGAGAAACGTCTATGCGTTTGAGCCGATAGTCTCCTTGGGTGATAGCGTTGCCGACCAGCTGAAAATCAGTTGATTTTGGCGTGAAACCAAGAATGAGAGGAACGGACCGGAGCTGCCCGTCTTCACTTACAAAAATTTTTGATCGTAGTAAGTAATTAAGGGCGGCAATGTTTGTGAGACTGAGCCGAGGAGAAACGTGATCTTTATCTGTTAACACCACAAGAAAAAGAAACTTGGTCAGAAACTTGAAAACATTGATACAAAGAGAAGACAGATTGTTAAAAAACGAAGATCCTAAATCTATTGTTCGGAAACCTAGGTCTAGGAGGTCCCACCTAGCTCTCCTGGTTGGGTCGGGCAATGAAGACCGTCATGCCACATGCCCGAGACAATCATATAGTCGTCTTTCATCCCTTTATTAGACTTGGGAAGGCAGGAGGCGAGCCTAACGACGTTGGACCGGGATTTAAGATAGTATCCGCCCCCTTTTGGTTATGACATTCGTACATGTGTACCACATCAAGCCAAGTAAGCCCTAATCCTAGATGAAGGCTCAGGGCATCAATAGCTTCTAGGATCCTAAAGACATTGGGTGCGCACTGCTCAGGGGAAAGCCTATGGTAGCGAAGATAGTTTTTGGTGACAGAACCCATAGGGAGAGTCATTCCTCCTTTTATGAATGCTATCATAGGGATTACGACTTCTCCCTTTCTTCGGTCGGTTATTATCCTTTCTGGGGGACAATACTTCAGATTTACCCCCTGTGGTATGCCGTAGGTCTCCTTAAATTCCTCTATCAAGGCAGGACTATCGACAAGATACTGAAATCTACCTATTTTTGGTTAACTAGAGAAAGGCACAGAGCAGTAACTGAGAGATAAGAGTTTGAAGGCTGAGAACCCTAGCCGAGAAGAGGATGAGTGGTTTGAAGATGTTGAAACTTACGCAAACTAAATCGAAGAATGATCTTTGAATTCACAGAAAGACTTTTACAGACTCTGGGAAGAACTAAGATTGATGATTAGAAGAGCTTGGTGGATTCGAGTGCTTGAGTTCGCTGGATAATCTGAGAATTTGCAAAGTAAAGAGGAAATAACTTCCTCTGAGGCTTTATATATGGGGACAGATGAAAGGGTAGAAGTCATCCCGCCCAAATTCCGAGGAAGAACCACGTCCGTTAGATCAATAGTCCACCGTTGGATACCAAAGACAAAACGCCGCCTGAGGTAATTAATAGCGCCTTGGGAATACTAAAATGACATCAGCAATGATGAAGCGCCTCAATCTATGCTCATACACGTGTGAAACTCAGATATTTCTGTACTTTAAGCTTTTATTTTGTAACAAATCAAAATCCTATTTTTTCTTCTCGGATGCGAGGGAAAAATTAAAATTTTAAGGGGCTATTGTGGGGGGTAAAAGCCAAACCTTACGTATTGGGCCTAGGGCCCTATTTGAAGATTACTGTGTGTCTGAAGAGAAGAAATCAGTTGAGAAGGAGTCCATGTGGAAGAGAGATACCTGGAAATGAAGAAGGAGTGCAGTCCGAAGAGGTCATACTCCTCGGATACAAATAGTCTTGATCAATCAAATGTCTGGAAGATCCGAATGACCTTTCTAACAACTTCAATGATAGGGATAAGCTTCAAGCCCGTATGGAGATAATAGGAACGGAAAAATATCTAGAAGACAAGCTGCAACTACCACATTAAATGCACTGCAGCTGCTTTTCTGGCTGCATTAATGTGGAGAAGACCCCTGAACAGTATAATCTCAGCTACCACCACTCACAGAGAGCTAAAGAAGATACCTGACGGGACATGTACTCAAGTGGATGCTTAGATGAAGAACAAGTGGACGATGAAGATGAGGAGAAAGGATGCTATATAAAGTGGAGAAGCCTCTGATAAAAGGGGATCAAAAGAAAAGTAAGAAGTAAAGGAGAGTAACTATACTGTAGCTCTAAGAGTTGTAATCACCTTTCATTCAATAATACACCTCTTCGGACATCCATTTGCTGAGTTTTCAAGTGTGTTTCTACGTTAATACATCCCTTAATACCATAGTTAACTATTGTTTAATTCACATCTTGCCCAGCTCTTTCACCCATTCTCTACAAATTCATTGTTTTGGGTTCATTGGGCTCATAATCCAAACCTTTTGGGTTTGGACTACAAAAACCGACCCTACAAAGATAAAGCGAAAAAGGAAATATTGAGAGAAATTGTTTTCATGGATCCTATCTTTTGCTTTTCCACCAATTACACTTTTACCCTTGTAAAGTTTTGTCCTTTTAAGAAATTACTTTTTATATCCCATAGTTAATTCATAATTTATAATTTACAAGAATAAAATAGTAAAATAACTTTCTATGAATATATATATATATATATATATATATTTCATTTTTCTTTCCATTTACATCCAAACACACATGGAGAAGTATTTTCTTTCCTCTATCCTTTTCCTTTCCTTTCATGTATTCTTTTCTTTTCTCTTCACTCTCTCGTGAACCAAATATAGTATTAAGAGAACTCATATCAAGCTTCTTAAAACACCATTTCAACAAAATATTTAGGCTAAATTATAAATTGCATTTTCTAACTTTATCCAAAATTCAATTCAATCTTTTAACTTCAACTTCGTTCAATTCAATCTTCGAACTTTTAATTTTATTCAATTCAAACTTTTTGTCTACTCTGTTAAGTAGGTTACCGTTAAATGCCCCTAATATTACATGGTTTTGTAATTTTTCAATTTTTAAATTAAATATATATAACTAATAGAAATCAATTTTTCTGTAAACAATTAATTTTTTTGTGAAGAACACGTAAAAAGTAAAAAACCCAGCATCTTTCCCCGTATCCAAACTAAAAAATAAAAAATCCCTTTCGATTTAGCTTTAAAAAATCTGTGTTGTATCGAAGAACTAAAATCTCTCCCTTATAACTAATTCCAAAAGACCTTCAAACATTCCACAAACCACGAAAGATTTTAGGTTGTAATCTATGCTTTTTGATATTTGCCTCTTAACCAACGATTTTCCACGTGTAAGTTGCCATGATTTTTTTTTTTGGGTTGTTGGGTGTAGGTTGCCATGATAGAGTCCTAACAGAGTCAAGCTGTACGAACTCCACGCTGCTCCGGTCGTTGTTAGAGTAGTGTGATTGTGATTTGTGAGTGTGAATGCAACAAATGGAGGTGAGTGTGGTGGGTTTTTCTTTTTTGGGATCAAAGAACCATTGTTGAAGAAATTCTGAAGAGACGTTGTTTTGAGACACTTAATGGCAAAACCCTAAAAGAATTGAACAGACAAACTGAATTGAATAAAATTAAAAATTAGAGGATTGAATTGAACGAAGTTAAAGTTAGATAATTGAATTGAATTTTAGGTGAAATTAGAAGGTGTAATTTGTAATTTAGCCAAATATTTAACAAAATTCAAATAAAACTGTAAAAGCATTCTACATCAACCTTAACAATTACTTCCAAAATTTATCTATGAATAGTAGCCTAATACACTTATTGGGGTACTGCTCAGCAACACACTAAATAAATATATTTTTTATTCAGCCCTTAACTCTACTGTATCATCTCAGAGCTCTCCTTCTCTCCGATAGACATAGATTGATGGAAATGGAGGATGAGGATGGTGGTCGAATTATTCATGGTGGTTGAATTTCATAGTGGTGGTCTAGCCAAATTTTGTGGGTTTACTGAATTTCATGGTGGTGGTGGATATCGGTTTTCTTCCTTTGTGAGGGTGTGTGAAAGGACAAAGTTTGGCTACAAACTTGGTTGTAGCTAAAGACTACAACTTCACTCAATATTCTTTTATTGGATGTGAATATTAACAAATCCACTAGTGGATAACATTTTCTTTTTATATCTTCCATACTTGCAAAATTTCCAAAAAATTAAAGATCAATAGTTTTGTTATCAATCAATTGTTTAAATGGCAAGTTTTTGTTGTCTAAAATTATATATAAAATTAAAATATGTAGTAAGAGTGTAAAAAACATGTAATCCAATGTTAGATTTTCAAAATATGTAGCAATGCTAATTTTTTAAAAGGAAGTTGTAGCCTTCAACTATAACCAGAGGGACTATAGTTTTAGGCTACAACCAAGTTTGTAGTTAAACTTTATCCTATATGTAATACCTACAAAGAGACTAAGGTTTATTATGCTAATGATGAGAGAATCCAGTTGACACTTTGATAAACTCACTTTATGGATTTGTTTGATTTCCATGAGGACCCCTCACTTTTTTTCATTGTATGGTCTTTTTTTCTTTTTTTGAGAAAAAGGTAAGTAATTTTATTGAACTGAATCAAATTTGATCAATACATTATTCAGGTCACTAGGTAGGTCTTCTATCCATATATACATTAGTGTCTGCAGATAGAACTGCTTGTCTAACAAGAGCATGGGCTAAGTTGTTCTATCCATACCCCCCTTTTTACATGTTGAAAACTGCAACTCAGTAAATGGTCTTTTTTGCGTTTGAGTTGGAAATATTTTAAATTTTATTAGCTAGATTCTAAGGTAATATTATTAACTGTAGTTTATAATCGCTAAAAAAAGGAATACAATAGGTACAATTAGCTCCTTTAAAAAAAGGTACAATTAAATATATTAACATTTACATCTTAATTATATATATTTTTATATAAAAACATCTAAACATATTTTCGCATTTTGTGCGATTGGAAAAGGTTTAATAATGTATTTTGACAGCTGGTAAATTTTAACAATTAATTCTCCTATTTTCATATGTAAAATATTTACATGTAAAATATTTTCTATAAAATATTTTTAGCTGTTTGGTAGACAAATAAAATTTTTCAAGTAAACCACTAAAATCGATGGCTCAAATACCTTAGCCACTGATACTGGAGGTCCGATGACTGGACCATTGGAACCGGCAGTTAGAGCAGTGGTCGAACCGACAACATTGATCAACAAAATGGTGTCGTCGGTTACTGGACCTTTGGCACCTATTGCAGTGTAGCATCTGTTAGAGATTTTACTGGGTCATTGGGTCATTGTATATGTACTCTTTGTAATTACTTTGTGACTCTAATAGTGACTACCAAAGTGTAATAGTTGCTGTGATAAAATCTGGTTGTAGTTGGTTACATTGATAGGTGATAGAGTTAGTTAGGTTGGTTAGTAACAGCTGGTGACAGCTGTAGCAGATAGTTACAAAGGGCAGAATTGAGGGGTATAAGAGTAACACCACAATGTGTACACAATACATGAAAAGAGTATGTCAGTACACTTCTTTCTGTGTTCCCATTCTTCCCTTCTATTCTGTCACTATCCTTAGGAGGCCTAGCTATCCTCGAAACTAGCTACCATTTTTCTTTTTCAATTTGGTTCTTTGCAATTGGTATCAGAGCAGAGGTTCTGTGACCTGATGGTTGAAACACGTTCTAATGCTGCCATGGCAGCCACTAATGAAGCCATTGCCTCTCTTCGAGTTACTTCAGACCATCACAGCAAAAACATTCAAGAAATCCAAAAGATTCAAGAGATCCATACCAGAACAATGAATGAGATGAATCAACATCTTATGGCAATTCTTCAGAAGTTGGGTCCTAATGAAACCAGATCACGTGAATCTTCGTCTCCAATGCATAATTCTTCTACAGTGTACCTTGCCAAACCTGTCAAGCTTGATTTCCCACGCTTTTCAGGCGATGATCCTGCTAGCTGGGTGTACAAGGCTAACCAATATTTTGGGTATTACCAAACTCCAGTTGTGGAGAAACTTATGGTGGCCTCATTTCACATGGATCAAGAAGCTCTGGTTTGGTTTCAAGATGTAGAGGAGGCTGGTGTGTTCTGTAATTGGGAGGGTATGGTACAGGCCTTACGTGTTAGGTTTGGATCAACACCCTATGACAATCCTATTGAGGCCCTCACTAAGTTGAGGCAATCTTCAACAGTAGCAGTTTACAAGGCAGATTTTGAGGCTTTGTCAAATAGAATTAAGGGCTTGTCTTCAATGCATAAGATGAGTTGTTTCCTAAGTGGCTTAAAAGATGAGATACGCCTGCCAGTGAGGATGCTAAATCCACGGTCATTGAATGCAGCTTTTGGATTGGCTAAAATTCAAGAGGAATACTTGATAAGTTGCAAAAGGAGTTCTAAGATTCAGCAAGAAACAGGTAAACCATCTATCTTGGGTCTTCCTAAAGTCAATACCTTTGTAGAAGCTAAGTCCAGAATTCCAATTAAAAGAATTTCCCCTGCCCAAATGGAAGAGAGGAAGAAAAAGGGTTTATGCTATAACTGTGATGACAAATGGGGCCCTGGTCACAAGTGCAAAAGTGCCAAAATATTCCTTCTTGAGGGGATTGAATTGGTGACTGATTCACATTCTGGGGTTAAGATCACTGAGTTGGAGGAAGAAGTTGGAAGTCCAATCAATGAAGGGCAGAATAATAGTACTAATTCTGAGGAGGTTGAGATAACTCTATATGCTCTAATTGGTACTCCCACACCTGGTACTATAAGGATTAGGGGTAAAATCAATGGAGCCAGTTTGGTAGTTTTGTTGGACACAGGTAGCACCCACAATTTTATTGATGCAGCATTGGTTCCTAGTTTGCATTTGTGGGTTGACCAATCTCAAACATTGGAAGTTAAGGTAGCTAATGGTGTAGTGGTGAGGACTCAAGGGTTTTGTGATCAAGTACCAGTATGCATTCAAGGGGAGGAATTTTCTATTCCATTTCATGTTCTGCAACTTGGAGGGTGTGATGTTGTGTTGGGAACTCAGTGGCTTACCACACTTGGTGATATTCAATGGAATTTCCAATTCTTAACTATGGAGTTTTGTCATAAAGGGCACAAGGTTATGTTGCAAGGATTGAAGCAATTTGGTTCACATCTCCTTGATGGGGATCAATTCTTTAAAACTCCAATCAAGAAAGGCCTTTTGGTTCACATCTTAACTCCTTCCTCAGCTGAGAAGCAGGCTGCTTTGCCTGCAGAAGTGGCAGATTTACTTCAAGAGTTTGCTCAGGTTTTTGACACTCCAGTAGGGCTACCTCCTCTTAGGGGGCATGAACATCACATTACTCTTAAGGAAGGAGCTCAACCAATCTGCCAAAGGCCATACAGGTACCCTTTTTACCAAAAGAATGAGATAGAAAAGATAGTTAAAGAATTATTAGTTGTTGGATCTATAAGGAATAGTTGTAGTCCATTTGCCTCTCCTGTTTTGTTGGTAAGGAAGGTAGATGGGTCATGGCGTATGTGCATTGATTATAGGGCATTTAACTTGAATACTGTCAAGGATAAATTTCCTATACCTGTTATTGATGAATTACTTGATGAATTGAATGGTGCTTGCATATTTTCTAAACTTGACTTGAGGTCTAGATATCACCAAATTAGGATGAGTGAGGAAGGCATTCCTAAAACAGCTTTTAGGACTCATGAGGGGCATTATGAATTTCTGGTTATGCCATTTGGCCTCACTAATGCACCTTCAACATTTCAGTCCCTAATGAATCAAGTGTTTAAGCCTTTTCTTAGAAGGTTTGTTCTAGTATTTTTTGATGATATTTTGGTTTATAGCAAATCCTTGGTTGATCATGTCTCTCACCTTAGGGCTGTATTAGAGGTGTTAGCTAAGGAACAATTATTTGCTAAGAAGTCCAAGTGTGTTTTTGCTTGTGGTGAAGTTAAGTATTTGGGGCATTTGATTTCTGGTGAAGGGGTAAGAATAGACCCTAAGAAAACGATGGCAATGCAACAGTGGCCTACCCCAAAGGATGCTAAGGCTTTGAGGGGTTTCTTAGGTCTCACAAGGTATTATAGGAAATTTGTAAGAGGGTATGGGCAGATTGCAGCCCCATTGACTGCTCTTCTAAGGAAGGATTCCTTTACTTGGACTGAGGAAGCTGATTTGGCTTTCCAAAATCTCAAATCTGCTATGTCCACTCCACCTGTTTTAGCTCTTCCAGATTTTGATAAGATGTTTGTGGTGGAGTGTGATGCCTTAGGTGTTGGGTTAGGTGCTGTACTGATGCATGAAGGGAGAGCTATAGCCTTCCACAGCCAAGCTCTCAAGGGCAGGAGTTTGGCCTTATCAACTTATGATAGGGAATTACTGGCCTTGGTGACTGCTGTGCATAAGTGGAGGCCATATTTGGTTGGAAAACCCTTTTTGGTGAGGATAGACTAGCAAAGCCTTAAGTATATCTTAGAGCAGAAAATTGGTACCCCAGCTCAACAAAAATGGATTACCAAGTTGTTAGGATATGCTTTTATTGTAGAATATAAGAGGGATAAGGAGAATGTGGTGGCTGATGCTTTGTCAAGACAGGTTTCTGGTGGTGGAGTTTCTTCTTAGGAGGGTGTTTTGTGCATGATTTCCTTTCCCACCCCTGATTGGTTGGCTCAACTTAAGGCTAGCTATGTTGCTGATCATTCCATTATGAGTATTTTAGATGCTTTTCAAGCAGGGAGGGAAGGTCCTAAAGGCTTCACTATGCAGAATGGGTTGCTGTTATATAAAGGCAGAATGTATTTGGGAACTTGTGATTCATTGAAGACAGCTATTTTGCAGCAGGTGCATAATGGGCCATGGGGGGGTCATTCTGGTTTCCTTAAGACATTGCATAGGGTTCAGAGGGATTTTTACTGGCCTGGGTTAAGGGCAGATGTTAGGAAGTATGTTAAGGAGTCTGATACCTGCCAAAGGCTCAAGCATGAAACCTGTAATCCAGCAGGTCTGCTACAGCCCCTGCCTATACCAGAGAGACCTTGGGTGGCTGTGAGCATGGATTTTGTTGAGGGTCTTCCAAAATCTCAGATAAAGGAGGTGGTTATGGTAGTGGTGGACAGGTTTACAAAGTTTGTTCATTTTGTAGCCATGTCTCATCCATACACGGCTTCTAAAGTAGCAACTCTTTATATGCAAAATGTGTTTAAGTTGCATGGAATGCCTACTTCAATTGTTAGTGACAAGGATCCTATTTTTACTTCTCATTTTTGGCAAGAGCTAATGAAGCTTCAGGGTATTCAATTAGCCATGTCCTTAGCCTATAACCCCCAAATAGATGGCTAAACAAAGGTTGTGAACAAGAGTCTTGAGCATTATTTGAGAGCTTTTGCAGTTGACAAACCAGCTACTTGGGTTGAGTGGTTGCCACTTGCTGAATTCTGGGTTAACACTAATTTTCACACCTCACTCAAGCTGACCCCATTTGAAGCATTGTATGGATATCCCCCTCCTAGGTTGATGGACTACATTCCTGGGACAACAAAGGTTGAAGGAGTGGATGCTCATCTAAAGTCCAGACAGCAGCTGACTTCTTTGTTAAGGCAGAACCTGGTAACAGCACAAGAAAGGATGAAGCTGTATTCTGACAAGCATAGGACTGAGAGGAGTTTCTCTGTGGGAGATTGGGTATTTCTACGACTTCAAGCCTACAAACAGAAGTCCCTTAAGAACCACCAATTGAAGAAATTATCTCCTAAGTACTATGGACCATTTCAGATCTTGCAAAAGGTTGGAGAGGTGTCTTATAGGTTGGATTTGCCTCCAAATTCTAAGATACATCCTACTTTTCATGTATCCTGTCTGAAAGCTAAGCTTGGGCAGCATGTGGTCTCTATTCCAACCTTACCACCTATTGATTTGGAAGGGGCTGTCATTTCAGAACCAGTACCTGTTCTTAAGGAAAGGTCTCATTAACTTCGAAATAGGACTATAACTCAAGTTCTGGTTCAATGGCAAGGTGAAAGTCTTGATGATGCCACGTGGGAGAGCTTGTACATTCTACAACAGAGATTCCTCACCTTGTGGGCAAGGTCTTTTAAAGGGGGAAGTATTGTTAGAGATTTTATTGGGTCATTGTATATGTACTCTTTGTAATTACTTTGTGACTCTAATAGTGACTACCAAGGTGTAATAGTTGCTGTGATAGAATCTGGTTGTAGTTGGTTACATTGATAGGTGATAGAGTTAGTTAGGTTGGTTAGTAACAGCTGGTGACAGCTGTAGCAGATAGTTACAGAGGGCAGAATTGAGGGGTATAAGAGTAACACCACAATGTGTACACAATACATGAAAAGAGTATGTCAGTACACTTCTTTCTGTGTTCCCATTCTTCCCTTCTATTCTGTCACTATCCTTAGGAGGCCTAGCTATCCTCGAAACTAGCTACCATTTTTCTTTTCCAATTTGGTTCTTTGCAGCATCTTTGGTCACCAGACTGTTGATACCAGTAGTCAACGTGGCATTTTCAGTCATCGAACCGCCAGCACTAGTTGCCAGAGCGAAGTCTCCAGACACCAAATTGTTGGCATTTGTCACCAAAGCGAAGTCAATGGACACCAGACCAATGACACCAGTGGCCGCCAACCACTAGATCTCCATCACCAATCGCTGGAACAGAGTCTCCAGTCGTCAAACTCCCAGCACCAATCGTCAGAGTGGTGTCTTCGGCCACCACACCGGTGACCTAGCATTAGATGGGAGGGGAAGCCATTGTTTGTTTTTGAAAATTATTTTACCAAATTTTTAGATGTTAAATATTTTTCAATTTTTTTATAAAGAATTTTACAAGTTTGACTATATTTTATCTACAAACAAATACCTAAAAATGGAAAAACATTTTCTGAAAAATATTTTAACTCAAAACAATCAAAGCGTAAGAATAATTAGAAGCCATGAACGCTCTCACAATGACATTACAACCCAAAAACCTTCAACCAACTCACCAAGGAAGACAATTCCCATCTCAGTAGTTGAGTTTTTTTTTTTTAGGTCCCATTATATGCCTCATATGCTATATGTTTGATTAAATTGTGTTTGAGCTAAAAGTATTTTAAATTTTATTAACAACATGCTATTGTAATAATGTTGATTGTATTTATTAAATTTTACTTTTAAAAAAATGTTGAATGTATTATAACAGCACTAAAAAAGTACTACATTTACTATGATTAAATTTTTTTTTTGTACTCCAATTACTATGATTATTGATTAATTTTATTTTTATTTTATTATTCAATAATTGAAGGAAATAGGATTTAAACCCTAGATTTCTTCAATGAAAATACCAAAAAGTACCGGTTGAACGACAAATTCTTTTAACACATAATGTATTTATCATTAAAAATTGAAATGTTTAAAAATTTAATTTGTAGCTGAATTGACACATCCCTATACACAAAAGTGCTTAGGAGTTTAAAAGGGAAAGAGTTTGAGTTACAGGGTTAGTAGCATATTGTAATTATTTAAAAAGCATGTATTCAATTTTTTTGGCACATTGCGTAGGTGTGCAACTAGTTCAATATTATTGTGTTTTGACTACCTATAAATTTTGGTAGTTAAAGAAGACCAAATCCTCTAAACTATAGTTAGTGAGTAGGCTACAACATTGATCAAAAAACATAATTTCTACATGAACCCCTTAAACAAAGGCTTAACATGATTAATTATTCACTACTTTGCTCTTTCCTCTTAAATAATAATTCATCACACTAATTAGATTTATAGTGGAATCCACCATTATGTATAAGGAGGGAGTATTTTTTATTTATAATAATTCGATAGTAGTGAGGGGTGTGGCAATATATTCAAACCTTGGATGTCCTATAAATTTTCAATTTAACAAAAAAATTTTGTAAAAATGTTTATATCTCTAGCATTACTCTTATAATAGTAAGCAATTTTAATTGTGTGATATTAATTTACAACTCCTATATAATATACCATTTAAAGCTCAACAAAAAATATTTTTGGTAAATAATTTATTTCTATTTTAAAGCATTACTCCTATATGGTAAACCATTTAAAGCTCAACAAAAAAAAATGGTAAATAATTTATTTATATTTTAAATCATTTAATATTGTATTTTAACTTCCTATAAATTTTGGCAACCTAATTAAGAAGACCATATTTTCTAAAATGTAGTTATTAAATAGGGTGGAACACACTTATGGAAAAAATTTAATTTCTACAAACACTAAAATTTAATTAAATGGAACATTTATGGAAAAGTATAAGTTCTACATGCACTAATATTTAAATGCATCATGAAGACTACTAAATTAATGATTTTGAACCTCTCTAATTTTTTTTGAGAAGAATGAAAATTTATTTCTATTTTAAATCAATGTTAAATCATTTAATATTGTATTTTAAATTCCTATAAATTTTGGCAACCTAATTAAGAACACCATGTCTTCTAAAATGTAGTTATTAAGTAGGGTGAAACACTTATGGAAACAGTATAATTTCTACATACACTAAGATTTAAATGCATGGAACATTTATGGAAAAAGTATAAGTTTTACATACACTAACACTAAGATTTAAATGCATCATGAAGTCTACTAAATTAATGATTTTGAACCTTTCTAATTTTTCTTGGGAAGATTGAAAATTTATTTCTATTTTAAATCATTGTTAAATCATTTAATATTGTATTTTAACTTCCTATAAATTTTGGCAACCTAATTTAGAAGATCATATCTTCTAAAATGTAGTTATTAAGTAGGGTGAAACACTTATGGAAAAAGTATAATTTCTACTACACTAAGATTTAAATGCATGGAACATTTATGGAAAAGTATAAATTCTACCTACACTAACTTAGATTTAAATGCACCATGAAGATTACTAAATTAATGATTTTGAACCTTCCTCATTTTTCTTGAGAAGAGTGAAAATTTATTTCTATTTTAAATCATTGTTAAATCATTTAATATTGAACATTAACTTCCTATAAATTTTGGCAACCTAATTAAGAAGACCATATCTTCTAAAATGTAGGTATTAAGTAGGGTGAAACACTTATGGAAAAAGTATAATTTCTACATACACTAAGATTTAAATGCATGGAACATTTATGGAAAAAGTATAAGTTCTACCTACACTAACTTAGATTTAAATGCATCATGAAGACTACTAAATTAATGATTTTGAACCTTTCAAATTTTTCTTGAGAATAGTGAAAATTTATTTCTATGTTAAATCATTTAATATTGTACATTAACTTCCTATAAATTTTGGCAACCTAATTAAGAAGACCATATCTTCTAAAATGTAGTTATTAAGTAGGGTGAAACACTTATGGAAAAAGTATAATTTCTACATACACTAAGATTTATAAACATGGAACATTTATGGAAAAAGTATAAGTTCAACCTACACTAGCTTAGATTTAAATGTATCATGAAGACTATTATATTAAGAGAAATGCTACGTCCTCAACATTTTTACAACATATCCTATGTGGCAAGTTGTTACGGGTTGTTATTGGTAAGGTAGAAAAGTAATTTTAGTGGTAGGTTCAAATTAGAACCAATAACAACTAACCACATATGATTTGTTGTGAAAATGTTGTAGACATAGCACATCTTTTATATTAATGATTTTGAACCTTTCTAATTTTTTTTGAGAAGAATGAAAATTTATTTCTATTTTAAATCATTGTTAAATCATTTAATATTGTTTATTAACTTCCTATAAATTTTGGCAACCTAATTAAGAAGAACATATCTTCTAAAATGTAGTTATCAAGTAGGGTGAAACTCTTAAGGAAAAAGTATAATTTCTATATACACTAAGATTTAAATGCATGGAACATTTATGGAAAAAGTATAAGTTCTACATACACTAACACTAAGATTTAAATGCATCATGGAGATAATAAATTAATGATTTTGAACCTTTCTAATTTTTCTTGGGAAGATTGAAAGTTTATTGCTATTTTAAATTATGAGTAATGCTATAGGCACAAACTATTATACAACATTTTTACAAACTGTTGATGTGGTCAACTTCTTATTGGTTTTCATCTAGGCCCATTATTAACGTCACTTTTTCATTTACCAATAACCACTCACCACATCAGCAGTGTATATATTTTTTTGTAAAAATTTTGTATTTCTTGCATTACTCTTAAATCATTGTTAAATCATTTAATATTGTATTTTAACTTCCTATAAATTTGGGCAACCTAATCAAGAGTCCAAATCTTCTATCCCACTCTTCCTGTTCCACTATATACTCCACAAATAAAAACATGACACATGTCCATCTATTTTATTTTTTCCTAAATTTATGCCTTCTATTATTTCAATTTCCTAAAATAAATAAATAAATAACCCATCATATTTAGGTAATTGAAATAATAGAAAGCATAAATTTAGGGAAAAATAAATTAGATGGACATGTGTCATGTTTTTATTTGTGGAGTATATAGTGGAGCAGAAAAAGTGGAACAAAAGGTTTGGACTCCTTAATTGAGAAGACCATATCTTCTAAAATGTAGTTAAATGTAGTTATTGAGTAGGGTGAAACACTTATGGAAAAAGTTTAATTTCCACATACACTAAGACTTAAATGCATGGACCATTTATGAAAAAAGTATAAGTTCTACATACACTAAGGTTTAAATATATCATAAATACTACTAAATTAATGATTTTGAACCTTTCTAATTTTTTTAAGAAGATTGAACATTTCTAATAATTATAAATTTAGAGAAATGTTGTGTCCACAATATTTTCACAACAAATTCTAAGTGGTAAGTTGTTATTGGCTGTTACGTATAGGCAAAAAATAAATTTAAGTTGTGAATTCAAATTATAACCAATAACAACTTACCAATTATGATTTATTGTGAGAATATTGTAGACATATCGCTTCTCATAAATATATTAGTTGTATGGACCTTTATCAGAGTCCTAGGGATACATAAAAATTAAAATTAAAAATTAAAAAAAAAACATTATCTATACATACATATATATATATATACACACACACACTCACAGACTCATCAAATTCACAACATCTCAAAATTAGTTTAGTAATTTATATATGGGTCAATAAATAAATAAAAATTGCATAATATGGTGGTAGACTAATTTGGCAATGTTGTGAAATTATTGTGTATTTTTATTCCATTCATTGCTATAGCCTTTCTAATATAGTAAGCAATAATCCTTCAAAAAAAAAAATAGTAAGTAATAATCCTTCAAAAAAAAATAGTAAGTAATAATCCTTCAAAAAAAAAAAAAGTAAGCAGTAATGATGATAAAAAAATTATTTTGGTTTAAATATATTGTTAACTCTTTTGATTTTGCATTTTGACAACTCCAAATGTTGGCAATAAAATAAAGTAACATTTCTAGTAAAATTTAGTTGGTAAGGAAGGTGTAAAATTCAACATAATTTCTACCTTAACCCTTTAAACTAAGGTTTAAGAGTATGAAGACCATAAATTTTACAGTTTCTTAAATTAAAAAGAAAAAAAAAAAAAGAAAAAGAAGAAGAAGCAGTTTTGAACATTTATAATAACTATAAATTCATTATTTTTTTGGACCTTCATAATAGAAAATTATTTAATGTTCCATGAGCAGTTCTTCCTCCTCTAAATTAAGGACCTCACAATAAATTTAATTAGCAATACCCACTATTATATGAGAGAAAAGAGTATTGAATGATCACTCTTTGTGTTATTAATTGCAATTCACATATGGTAAAAAAATTATTTTCATTTAATATTGTATAATAAATTAGCCTTTCATAGGACTTCTCTTCTTTATATCTAAGTGGAGAGGTAAAAACAATTTTTGTTTGGTTGTGAAAAAAAAAGAAGAAGAAGAAGAGATGATAGAAACTGTAAATTGTATAAATTTACTCTTATACCCCTAGTACTAAGAATTAAAAATTAACAAAATATAAGGGAAAAAAAGTTTAAAAAAGAAGAAGAAGAAGACGAAGAAAAGCAACGTTAATTAGGGGGGAGGGCAAATGGAAAATTTCCCATCATCTACTCCCCCTCCCCCCAATTTTGTCCCCAAATTGGGGAGAAAGCAATTTCACCCCAAATTCTGCGCATGGGCCCAAAATTTTAATGGCCCGAGTGGTACAATTGACAATTTTACTCCAAACTCATTTTGTGTAAATGTGGGCTTTTACAAAAGAAGTCCCTAAAGTCACAAAAAATGGTAAAGTGGGATTTTAATCTTGATTTCTTAATAAAAGAAGATATGGGTTTCAATCCAATTCATATGGTAAGAGGAATATAGGTCATAGGTTCGTCTTGCGATGTTGGCAATGTCACATGTTGTGAACTTGATAAGGTAGGAAATTTGGGGTTTGAACCCATTTCATGAAGTAAAAAGTTTAGGACTTTAAGCCAACCCGTGAAAAAGCAAGATTCAGGTCATAAGCTCATTTATTGAATTAACAAGATTTGGGCTTTAGCCTATACAATGAAGATACAAGATTGAAGCTATTTATGAAGTGAGAAAAAGTAGTAGGTTGTGACTCCAATTGTGATGCAGAGAAAATTACTTTATGCTCAATCTGTGAAGAGTCGAGAAACAATGTGGGTTATGTGTCCATTACTAATGTAGTGAAGATGTGGGTTGTAAGCTTGTCTTGTGAAGTGAAGAAGTTTATGGGTCATGAGTTCAATATAAAAATATGTTGATTTTTGGTAAGAAAGCACAATTGATGTAGTTGGATGAAATTAGAGTTTTTTTTTTTTTTTTTTAGCTTTAAATAATTTAAACCAATACTCATTATTGTGTAAAATACAAATATTGTTGATGTGGCACAACTTGTCTAATAAAATTATGCCATGTGAAGTGAGGAAAAAAAAAACCCAAAATAACATCTTCAATAATTTAAAATGAAAAAAGAAACAGATAGAAAGGAAGGGAAATCATTTATTTCCTTTGTTTAATTAGAATGAGGATGTTTCTCCACAAAAGAAAAGAAAAAAAAAAAAAAAAGTTGAAGGGAGAAAGGAAATATTGAGAGAAATAGTTTTCATGGGTCCCACTTTTTGCTTTTCCACCAATTACAATTTTACCCTTGTAAAGTTTTGTCTTTTTAGGAAATTACTTTTTATATCCTCATAATTAATTCATAATTTATTATTTACAAGAATCAAATAGTAAAGTAATTTTCTATGAATATTTATTTTTATTTTTATTCTCATTTACATCCAAACACACATGGGGAATGTATTTTCTTTCCTCTTTCCTTTTCCTTTTCCTTCATGTTTCTTTTCTTTTCTCTTCACTCTCTCGTGAACCAAATACAGTATTAAGAGAACTCATACCAAACTTTTTAAAACACCATTTCAACAAAATATTTACGCTAAATTATAAATTGAATTTTCTTACTTTTTACCAAAATCTAATTCAATCTTGTAAATTCAACTTTGTTCAATTCAGTCGTCAAATTTTTAATTTTATTCAATTCAAAATTTTTATCTATTCTGTTACTTAGGTTACCATTATATGCCCCTAATATTACATGGTTTTGTAATTTTTAAATTATATATATATATATATATATATATATATAACTAATAGAAATCAATTTTTCTGTAAAAAGCTAATTTTTTTTTTGTGAAGAACACGGAAAAAATAAAAAATAAAAACCCAACTTTCCCCATATCCGAACTAGAAAAGTAAAAAATTAAAAAAAAAAAAAAATCCCTTTTGATTTAGTGTGCGTTTGTTTAGCAATGCGTCTGCGTTGAAGCTGGCGTCTGCGTTTTTTGGATGGTCCCATGACACTGTTCATGGACCAGCCAAAGTACAAAAACGTGTAAATAGTAGCAAGTGAACAGTCTTTTACCTTTTAAAAATATTTTGCTATAATGCTTTTAGCAATAAATTTTCAGTTTTCAGCAAATAAGTGGTATCCAAACAGACCCTTAGTTTTAAAAAATCTCTTTGTGTTGCATCGAAGAAGTAAAGTCTCTCCCTTATAACTAATTCCAAAAGACCTACAAACATTCCTCAAACCATGATAGATTTTAGGTGTAATCTATATATGCTTTTTAATATTTGCCTCTTAACCAAAGATTTTCTACATGTAGGTTGCCATGACTTTTTCTCTTTTTTTTTTGGTTGCTGTGCGTAGTTTGCCATTATTTAGTCCTAACATAGGGTGAGTTTGGTTCAGTTTTTTGTAAAAGTGTATAATAAAAAAGAGTCGAGTTTTCAAAAAATGCATAATGAAAAAGTGCATTTTCAAAAAGCTGAGTGTTTGGTAAAAGCTGTTAAAAGGTGCTTTTTGAAAAAACTGAATGTTTGGCTAGCACTTATAAAAGTGGCAGTTTGAGGGATAAATTACCAAAAAGGACAACGTATATATAAGGGAGTTTATTTCATACTTTTTTTTTTTGGATGTAAGTTTATTTCATACTTAAATCAACTACTTCATATACTTAAATCAATTTTTCTCTTTCTAAAAAAATTATTTTTTTCTTGTCAATATTAGCTAATAATAACCTACCACTTAAGACTTATTGTGAAAGTATTGTGAAATTATTATGATAATTGATACTTATTTTAATTTGAACGTACTATTACAATTATTTTTTTCTCTTTCTAAAAAAATTATTTTTTTCTCACCAATATTAGCTAATAATAACCTACCCCTTAAAATTTATTGTGAAAGTATTATGAAAATATTGTGATAAAAATTGATACTGATTTTAATTTTAACGTACTATTAAAATTATTTTTTTCTCTTTCTAAAAAAATTATTTTTTACTCACCAATATTAGCTAATAATAACCTACCCCTTAAGATTTATTGTGAAAGTATTGTGAAAATATTGTGATAAAAATTGATACTGATTTTAATTTTAACGTACTATTAAAATTATTTTTTTCTCTTTCTAAATTATTTTTTTCTCACCAATATTAGCTAATAATAACCTACCCCTTAAAATTTATTGTGAAAGTATTGTGAAATATTGTGATAACATTTCCTTCTTTTCTTTTCTTTTTTTCCCCTCTTTTTTTCTCCTCCACACACATACCCTTCTCTTTTTTCTTTTTTCTTTTTCTTTTTTCTTTTTTCCTTCTTTCCCCTTTTTCCCTACCACTTCCTCCAGAACATTCCACTTTTCATTTTTTGTTCATTCTTTCCCCCTTTCTCCCTTTCACTTCCTCCAGAACGTTCCACCGCTGAGCTCTTTTTTTTTTTTTTTTTTTTTTTTTTGACAATTCGAAAGCCTTCCTCCAGAACGTTCCACCACTGAGCTCTTTTTTTTTTTTTGACAATTCGAAAGCCGAGAGGAAGAGAGAAGATGATGATGATGATGATGAAGAAGATGAAGATGATTGAAACATTGGGTTTGTATTTGATTTTGATTTTGATTTTGGGTCTGGGTTATGGGTTTTCAGTTAATGGTTTAATTTTGAGTTGATTTTCTGTTGATTTTGGGTTTGATTTTGATTTGATTTTGTTTTGGGTTGATTTTGAGTTGGGTTTGGGATGGGTTTTCCAATGGGGTTTGAATTGATTTTAAGTTGTTTTGTGTTGATTTTGAGTTATTTTTGGTTTGGTTTTGTTGATTTTGTGTTTGGATTATCAAATGTTGAAATGAGTTTTGTTGATTTTGTTGATTATGGTGGTAGACCAGGTGGTGCTGTGTTTGTAGTAGCACGGTGAGGGCTGAGCAGATAGAAGAGATGAGAGGAAAGAAGAACAGGCATGAGAACTGAGAACTAATGAAGGGTAATTTGGTAATTGCCAACTCACCCTAACAGATATATTAAAATGCCCACGAACTTTTGGCTTTATAGACCTCCAGAGCTCCATAACTCAAACGCGTGTTCTCTTCACAAATATAAAACGCAACTTTTTTCAAAAAGTTGCGTTTTATACTAACCAAACACTATTTTTGGGCTGGCTTTTTTGAAAACGCAACTTTTGGCCTTCAAACGCTGAAACAAACGGGTACATAGTAAGGTTACAATCTAGTGTACGACCTACATGTTGCTCCAGTAGTTGTCGAAGTAGTGCGATTGTGAGTGTGAATGCAACGACGATATCATCATTTTCTTCTGAAGCTCCGTGTATATATATATATATATGTATGTATGTATGTTTTTTTTTTTTTGGTAAAAATTGGGAGGGATTTTGGTTTGGGGAGGAAAATGGCGGGTTTTATTTACTTATTTATTAATTATTTGGAACAAAGAACCATTTTTGAAGAAAGCCTGAAAAGACTATGTTTTGAGACACTTAACAGCAAAACCCTAATGGAATTGAACAAAAAGACTGAATGGAACAAAATTAAAATTAGATGACTGAATTGAATTTTAGGCAAAATTAGAAAGAGTAATTTGTGATTTAGCTAAATATTTAACTATACTCAAGTAAAAGAACCCTACATTAGCCTTAGGGGAGTCGTTACTAATTCTTCCTTGGGTTCAAACTTCAAAATTCAAATGAATCCCCTAGTTTGATTAAAAAAAATTTATATGCATAAAATATTATTTTATTGGTTTAATTTACCTTTAAAAATATTTTTACACATCGTAACTTAAATTTTGCACACTCTGACATAGATCAATTCAGCCCAAAACTAAACAACACAAATTATTAGCCCATCCCAAAACCAACCAATAACATAAATTATGGATTTCTCTCTCATGAATCTATTTTCTCTATTTGACTCTTGGTATTTTTGACTTGTGTAAGTGTATGTTTGATATTGATTTTGTGCATTATATATATATATATATATATATATATATATTTATATTTATTTATTTATTTATTTTTGATATAATGTTATTTGTATGAATGCGTGCGTGTGTAGTATAAATATAATATAACTTTATATAATTATGAAATATAGAGGGTTTGTTACATGTATGTATATTGTTATCATGTTATAATAGCATTTTGTTATAAAGTTAGAGACTAAAAAAAATAATAAAGTAAGTGATTCTTCAAACATTTGATTGATTAAGTAGACAAATAGTGTATTATTTATATATATACGGATGAGTGTAGCTCTTTGGGTCAATAATAAATATAATGTACGTGGGTTGAGTTTTGTCGTTCAATTTAATATATATATATATATATATAAAGTCAAAGATCAGAGGAAATCCAATTAGATTTCAATTGGATTCTCAATTTCGCGCCACTTGTCCTATCTAATTTTTAATTTTTGTGCCAAATAAATTATTGAGTGTAAAAATTGAATAATCCATATCCAATAGATTACAATTTGAGTTTCAATTGGAGTCTAATTTTGCCCAATGTGTCCATCTAATTTTTTAACTTTTGTGGCAAGTTAATTATTGGGTGCAAAAAATGAAGAGTCTAAATCTAATTTAATTCTAAATCACACACATACACACATATATGTATATATAATGAAATGACAAAACTTAGGTACAGTACTTAGATGTTGTTCTTTAGGTTCCCCTCTTAAGATTCTGCCATGTGGATTTTTTGTCATGGGATGGAAGTGGATTTTTTAGTTAAGTAGCCATATGGCTAAATCTTAAGAGGGGAATCTAAGGAACAATACCTAAGGTAGTGTACCTAAGTTTTGTCCATAATGAAAAACCATTACATATTTTAGAAATATATGGTTTAAAAAATGTGTAAGCTAATACCATATATAATTTAAACCTCTTCTAAAAAAATGTACAATTTAAACCGTATAATTGTGATTGTTTTTAATTGTACCTATGTATACGGACATGGTTACACACTAGTTTTTATAAAAACAATGACGAATAGATAATGAAAATTGTATAAAAATACAAAATATTATACAAACTTTACAAAATAAAATGGTTACACCTACGCATATTGACAATCGATAATGAAAACTCATAATGATGTTAAAATATGAAAACTTATAGAAGGAAATAGTAAAATGTCATGTATTTGTATGATTTTTTTTTTATCAATAACTTGATATATTCAAGTTATTTTTTTATTAAATTTTGTTTAATTTAAATTCCTTAACCACTCCTTAAAAGAAATCTTGGAGCCAGCAGTGATTAGCCTTAACAATTTGTCTCAAAATTTAATCTATGAACAGTTCCCAAATACACTTATTGCAAAAATAGAAAGAAGTTCTGTAACTTCTCATGGTTTAGCAAAAGAGTACTTCAAGGCTTATTGAGTTGCCTGTCAGCAGATAGAAATGAGTTTCAGCTAAGGCAATTGTAGGCATGTTAAAGATTGCTTGGCAATGCAGCCTTTGAGGCAAACCATTTGTGGTGCACACAAAAGGAAAACATCATAAAATCCTCTGCAATACCTGTCATCCAATTTTTTTTATTTTAATTGTTAAAGACACTGATGGAGAATCCATATATTTTCATTGTGAAATAGGCAATGAGTATACAGGGAAACGATTGTTCTGTTCTATGTTGTGAAATAGTGAGATCATACTGCATATATGCTATGAAGTTAGTTACACACGGTATAAAGACAACAATCAAAGCAAAAATACGTAACAAGAGAAAATTTGAAAAGGAAATTACATGATTAGTACAACGACCAAGCATACGCGCTACAGTATTCGAACTAGGCATACAAAGACAAGCAGAGCCATTCTTTATAGTTAGAAGCCACCTGAGCATGCAATGATATCAATTTAATAAGTATTCCAATCTGCTTTTGCAGCAATAAACAATCACCATCAGAGGTAACTTCTATGTATAATAACAATTGTATAGCTATTTGTAAGCAAGTGGGATACCTTTGTACCATGTACAATCAACTCCAGCTATTATTAGAAAAGTTACAAATTGCATAGCATCAATTAGAAAACAATGCGATCAATTATCTTCATTTCTTTTTTTGCATAGTGTATGCATCTAGTGATGTCGGTAGTAAATTCATGAGCTTGCTTGCATACATGCATTCACAGCTGTATTTTTATTATTTGCTCTGTCTTCACAGGTATTTCAGTTTTAAATTGATCTTTGTCAACGGCATTTTCCCCATAAAAGTAGTACCCTACATCATTCAACCTTTTCAAGTTGTTTGTGTCATGTCCAAGGTTAATCCCATGTACTTAATCCTAGCTCAAATAAACTTTAATCAATGAGATATCTATACCTTGTTAAGCTACATCTTTATTCTGTTTTGTGTATTTTATCTCTTTATGGTTTTATTTTCGGTCCATATAAGATGTAATTTCGGGACTATTTAAAGGGTCTCAAGTTCACTATTGTAACCGGTTAATTATGGATTTATAAAATTTGGGCGTCTTATTCTAATGCTTGGGGCTCTGATTCCAAGCAAGCCCAAGTGCTGATTCTTGGATTCCTTTTATGCTTGGTATTGATTGCAACTTCCAAGCAGCTCTCTGTGTGAATGCTGAGGAGGTTATCTATTTTTCTATGTCATCTACTTGATGTTGATCAAGCAAGCCCTAGGTGCTAATTCCTAAGTCCCATCCCTTTCCTTTGTTTCCCAAATAAATGCCCCTCCCTAGAATCTTTTGTCCTGCAGCTTGTCCTACATCAAATCTGGCTAAGTTCTTGTGCTCTTAATTGTTGAGATACCTTTTGTTTGTTGGGGTTAGTAAAATCTCTAGGCTTTGTTGTCCATTACCTGGATTGAGTGTTGGATGATACTGTTTGGTGCTTGAAAACAATGCCTATTAATGAAATCATGCCCACGTCTCATTTTATTTTGTTGGGATGCCCTTTTGAAAGAGAAAAGGAATCCAGAATTCAATTCTGTGTTATATACCTACGAATTAAATGCAAGGGGTGGAAGTGCTAGTAGAGCTAGAGTTCATTGTAAAATTATATTGTTTCTCACAATCAAACATTCTCCCTTTTAGTTTATTAGAATAGTATGTTTCTTCACATTCACAACATTCCCTATTAGTTGAGCCTCAAAGATAGTTTGCATATGCTGAGGATGGTATTTTCCTGCACCAATATTCTAGTTCACATTCATATCCTAAATTGAATGTTGCAAGTATTTTAGTAGATGAATTAGGTGACACCTAGAAATCTAGTGAGATATTTTGTTTCATGTTTGGAAGCATTTGGTTGTTTTTACTTTTTAGTAATGGTCATCTAGCATGGAAATTTTTGGAACTCAAACTAGTCCATTTACAATACAAGATAACATGATTATTATAGCCACCACAGCATCACTAGTTTTTCTGCAAGTCATGCTCATCACTTGCATATTAAATGCCTCAAGTCATGCTCTGTCTTTGTTTTATTTTTCAAACACTGTCTTGCACATCTCTGTTGTCATTAAACTCAGTATTTGTTGGGCTTTTGTGGAGCCTAGTTATGTTTGATCCGGTTGACAACTCGACACGACTCGAATAATGTTGTGTGATTTTTAATTTGAATTTTTCTGAGGCTTAGTATATGGAATGGAGGCTTGGGCCGAGAGGCCCAAGCCGTAGCGCTCATGGACAAGCCTCTGGGGGTCCGGGGGAAACGCCCCCAGGAAAAATTTTTTGGCCCGTTTTGTAGCCCATTGTGAATCCTATGCGCAGGATGTAGAAAATGTTGCTTTGGTGATTAAGGTTGGTCGTTGTAGTTTTTTGAGAGAGAGAAAAAAAAAAACTGTACTGCCGCACTTTTTTTTCCCCTAATAATAGTGAAATCCCTGCAACTCTATGCACGTAGGCAAATTGCCGAACCACGTAAATATTGTCTTGTGCGTGCGATTATTTTTTTCTTTGGTGTGTGTTTTCTCTATTTTTTTGTTTCTCACAGGTTGGGAATTTCATGTTAATTCCCTACAACTGGTATTAGAGCCTAGGGTTAAGTTTGAGTGGGAGCAATGGCAGAGGAAGCAGGAAAGGTGTCTGAAATAGAAAATTTCGATGACACAAACTTTGGATTCTGGAGGATGCAAATCGAAGATTATCTTTATGGTAAGAAGTTTCATCTACCGCTTCTAGGGGAAAAACCCGAGACTATGAAGGCTGAGGAATGAGCTTTTCTTGATAGATAGGTACTGGGAGTTATCAAGTTAACTCTATCTAGGTCTGTTGCACACAATGTTGTAAAGGAGAAGACCATAGCAGATCTGATGAAAGTTTTGTCTGGTATGTATGAAAAGCCGTCAGCAAACAACAAGGTGTATCTGATAAAGAAACTGTTCAGTCTGAAGATGGCAAAGAACGCATCAGTAGTACAACATCTGAATGAATTTAACACTCACAAATCAATTGTCATCTATAGAAATTGATTTTGATGATGAGATCCGTGCACTGATCGTTTTGGCTTCTTTGCCAAACAATTGGGAGGCAATGAGGATTGCAGTAAGCAATTCTACAGGAAAAGAAAAGCTGAAGTACAATAACATACGAGATTTAATTCTGGCTGAGGAGATTTGCAGAAAAGATGCAGGTGAAATCTCAGGATCTGGTTCTGCCTAAACCTTGAGACAAGGGGCAGAGGTAATGATAGAAATTCTAATCGGGGCAAATCAAAATCTAGAAATTCTAATCGAAATAGAAGTAAATCTAGATCAGGCCAACAAGTACAATGCTGGAACTGTGGGAAAACAGGTCACTTTAGGAGGCAATGCAAAAGTCCTAGGAAGAAGAATGAAGATGATTCTACTAGTGCCGTAACAGAAGAGGTACATGATGCATTACTTCTTGCAGTAGACAGTCCACTTGATGATTGAGTTTTAGACTCAAGAGCTTCGTTTCATACCACTCCACATCAAGAAATCATACAGAATTATGTTGCAGGTGATTTTGGTAAGGTGTATTTGGCTGATGGTGCAGCCTTGAATGTTGTGGGTATGGGCGACGTTCGATATTGTTGCCCAATGGGTCTGTTTGGTTACTGGAGAAGGTTCGACATATTCCTGACCTAAAGAGGTGTCTGATTTCTATTGGACAACTTCATGATGAAGGGCATGTAATGCTATTTGTTGGTGATACTTGGAAGGTTACAAAGGGAGCCAAAGTATTGGCTCGTGGTACATAATTATGTTGCAGGTGATTTTGGTAAGGTGTATTTGGCTGATGGTGCAACCTTGGATGTTGTGGGTATAGGAGACGTCCGGATATTGTTTCCCAACCTGTTTGGTTACTGGAGAAGGTTCGACATATTCCTAACCTGAGGAGTGTCTAATTTCTGTTGGACAACTTAATGATGAAGGACATGTAATACTATTTGTTGGTGATACTTGGAAGGTTACAAAGGGAGCCAAAGTATTGGCTCGTGGAAAGAAGACTGGTACTCTGTATATGACCTCAAATCTAAGAGACACAATTGCAGTTGCTAAAGCAAGTACTAATATAAGCCTATGGCACCGCAGACTTGGTCACATGAGTGAGAAAGGGATAAATATGCTGCTGTCAAAAGGGAGACTACCAGAATTGAAGTCCGTTGATTTTGAAATGTGTGAAAGATGCATTTTAGGGAAAAAAAAAGTGAGCTTTTTGAAAACTGGCAGGACACCGAAGGCTAAAAAATTGGAGTTAGTACACACTGATCTGTGGGGACCTTCTCCAGTTGCATCCCTTAGAGGTTCAAGGTATTACATCACTTTCATTGATGACTCAAGCAGAAAGGTATGAGTTTATTTTCTGAAAAATAAATCTAATGTATTTGAAACTTTTAAGAAGTGGAAGGTCATGGTTGAGACAGAAACAGGTTTGAAAGTAAAATGTTTGAGGTCAAATAATAGATGAGAGTACATAGATGGAGGGTTCAGTAAGTATTGTGCTGCACAAGGAATTAGGATGGAGAAGACCATTCCTGGGACACCACAGCAGAATGGTGTTGCTGAGCGCATGAACAGAACTCTCAATAAGTGTGCTAGGAGTATGAGGTTGCATGCTGAACTACCAAAAACTTTCTAGGCTAATGCTGTTAGCACTGCAGCTTACCTGATAAACCAAGGACCATTAGTTCTCATGGAGTTCAGACTTCCAAAGAAGGTTTGGAGCGGTAAAGAGGTAAAGTTTTCTCATTTAAAAGTTTTTGGTTGTGTTTCTTATGTTCATATTGATTCTGATGCTCATAGTAAACTTGATGCAAAGTCTAAAATATGTTTTTTCATTGGCTATGGTGATGAAAAATTTGGATATAGGTTTTGGGATGAACAAAAGAGGAAAATCATTAGAAGTAGAAATGTGATATTTAATGAACATGTTATGTATAAGGATAGGTCAACTGTAGTGCCAGACGTTACAGAGATAGATCAAAATAAATCTGATTTTGTCAACTTAGATGAATTGACTGAAAGTACTGTCCAGAAAATGGGTGAAGAAGATAAGGAGAATGTAGATTCACAAGTAGTTCAAAGTACACCTATAGCTAAAGTCCGTAGATCTTCCAGGACCATTAGACCCCCACAATGTTATTCACCCACTCTAAATTATCTCCTGTTGACTGATGGTGGTAAGCCAGAATGTTATGATGAAGCCTTGCAGGATGAAAATTCAAGCAAGTGGGAGTTAGTCATAAAGGATGAGATGGATTCCTTGTTGGGGAATCAGACATGGGAATTGACTTAATTGCCAGTAGAAAAGAAGGCTTTGCATAACAAGTGGGTATATAGAATAAAGAATGAGCATGATGGTAGCAAGTGTTACAAGGCCAAATTAGTTGTCAAAGGGTTCCAACAGAAGAAGGGCATTGACTACTCAGAAATATTTTCTCCAGTTGTGAAGATGTCAACAATCAGACTGGTACTGGGAATGGTGGCTGTAGAAAATTTACATCAACAAGTGGGTATACAGAATAAAGAATGAGCATGATGGTAGCAAGTGTTTGCATAACAAGTGGGTATACAGAATAAAGAATGAGCATGATGGTAGCAAGTGTTACAAGGCCAAATTAGTTGTCAAAGGGTTCCAACAGAAGAAGGGCATTGACTACTCAGAAATATTTTCTCTAGTTGTGAAGATGTCAACAATCAGACTGGTATTGGGAATGGTGGCTGTAGAAAATTTACATCAACAAGTGGGTATACAGAATAAAGAATGAGCATGATGGTAGCAAGTGTTACAAGGCCAAATTAGTTGTCAAAGGGTTCCAACAGAAGAAGGGCATTGACTACTTAGAAATATTTTCTTCATTTGTGAAGATGTCAACAATCAGACTGGTACTGGGAATGGTGGCTGTAGAAAATTTACATCTTGAGTAGTTAGATGTGAAGATGGCATTCCTTCTTAGTGACTTGGAGGAAGACATTTACATGATTCAGCCAGAAAGGTTCATTGCTCAGGGACAAGAGAATCTAGTCTGTAAACTGAGAAAGAGCTTTTATGGCCTAAAACATGCTCCAAGACAGTGGTACAAGAAATTTGATAATTTTATGCATAGAATTGGACTCAAGAGATGTGAAGCTGATCACTGTTGCTATGTTAAGTTCTTTGGCAATTCTTACATTATTTTACTGTTGTATGTGGATGATATGCTTATTGTAGGGTCTAGCATTGAGGAGATTAATAATCTAAAGAAGTAATTGTCAAAACAGTTTGCAATGAAGGATTTGGGAGCTGCAAAGCAAATCCTTGGTATGAGAATCAATAGAGACAAGGCTAATGGTACATTGAAGCTTTCACAGTCAGAGTGTGTGAAGAAAATTCTCAGCAGGTTCAACATGAATGAAGCTAAACCAGTGAGCACACCCTTGGGTAGTCATTTCAAATTAAGCAAAGAACAGTCACTGAAGATAGAAGAAGAAATGGACCATATAAGCAATGTGCCCTATGCCTCAGCTATTGGCAACTTGATGTATGCTATGGTGTGTACAAGGCCAGACATTGCACATGCAGTGGGAGTTGTGAGTAAATTCATGAGTAGGCCTGGAAAGCAGTATTGGGAGGCAGTCAAGTGGATTCTGAGATATCTAAGGGGTTCATCAGATACATGTTTTTGCTTCATAGGTGCAAGTTTGAAACTGTATGGTTATGTAGATGCTGATTTTGCTGGTGATATTGATAGTAGAAAGCATACTACTGGGTTTGTATTTACTTTGGGTAGTACAGCTATATTATGGGATTCAAATCTATAAAAGATTGTTACTTTGTCTACTACAGAAGCTGAGTATGTTGCAGCAACTGAAGCTGGAAATGAGATGATTTGGCTACATGGCTTCTTAGATGAATTGGGTAAAAAGCAGGAGATGAGCATTCTACACAGTGATAGTCAGAGTGCAATTTTTCTTGCCAAAAATTCAGCTTTTCATTCAAATTCGAAGCATATATAGACAAAATACAACTTTATTCGTTACCTTGTTAAAGATAAGCTGGTAATACTTGAGAAGATTTGTAGATCTAAGAACCTGATAGACATGTTGACTAAAGGTGTCACTATTGAGATGCTGAAGCTGTGTGCAACTTCAATTGGCCTTCTAGCTTGAGGACAGGAGGATGAGTTGCAGGGATGAGGGATTGTTTTTGGAGGATTGCAGATGATGTTGGTGATTGAACTAGTCTCCAAGTAGGAGATTTGTTGGGCTTTGTGAAGCCTAGTTATGTTTGATCTAGTTGACGACCCGACCCGACTTGAATAATATTGCGTGGTTTTTAATGGGTGTTTTTATGAGGTTTAATCCATAGAGCAGAGGCTTGGGCCAACAGGCCCAAGCCGTAGTGCTCATGGACAAGCCTCTTGGGAGTTCGAGGGCAACGCCCCCAGGAAAAAAAATTTGACCCGTTTTGTAGCCCATTGTGAATCCTATGCGCAGGATGTAGAAAACGTTGCTTTGGTGATTAGGGTTGGTTGTTGTAGTTTTTTTAGAGAGAAAAAAAAAATTGTACTGTCGTACTTGTTTTTTTTCATTGATAATAGTGAAATCCCTGCAACTTCGTGGACGTAGGCAAATTGCCAAACCACGTAAATATTGTCTTGTGCATGTGATTTTTTTTTCTTTGGCGTGTGTTTTCTCTATTTTTTTTGTTTCTCACAGGTTGAGAATTTCATGTTAATTCCCTACAGTATTCACTCCCCACCCCTCAATTTTGAAAAAGATAAAGGACGTTGTTATCTCCTATAACTTGAAAATTTAAATTTGTCTCCTTAACTTGAATATGCCTAGACACATGTGATTTTCCATAACCACTAGGATAAATTTACCTAGTAGTTTGATAGAATGCTGCAAGAGATTTTGATATTGAGATTACTTGTGTACTTGTGGTTGTACAAGAAGATTTCATATTTCTTTATCATAAAAGAAAAAAATTGGACTTTATTGCCTAAAAAAACAATATAGATACTAAACTACTTGGATTTGTGCAATGACTGGTTTTATTGAAGACTCTGGATGAAATATGCCCATGTTCTTTTCTTTGAATGGTTATGCAAAACTTGTATAGCTCATATGGCCAGCCAAAGTTCTACAACTATTCTGCTTATCTGATGTGGTTTTTGATCATTGATTTAATAATTAACCATAAAAGCAAACATGTCCAAGTTTCTTGAGTTCCAAAAAACATCAATCATGGCCTTCTTCTAATCCTCTTCAGTCAAGGTTCAGCCATCCTTTCTCACCACCCACTGCCAAAATAAATTTTAAGTCAAATTATGTAGACTTCTTCCATTCTATGTTTGGATAATAGCTGTTGTACCATGCAATGATAGCTGTAGATTTTGGGAATACAAAGTCGTTTTCTTTGAACAATGCTTGCAGAAGTGGTTTGATAGTTCTTGACTTTGGTTTTCCTATTGTGACTACCAAAATTGCTATTTTCAAAATGTAGAACATTTATGCCAAATAGTTGAACTTATGTTAGAGATCTGTCCCAATAATGTCCCATTTCCATTTTCTTATTAGCAAAAGAAAACTTCCCATTCCCCAATCCAACGTTTTTTAGTGGAATGAGTGTCTTTGGAATAGGATGCCATGATTACTATGTTTGTTTTAAGATCTATGTTGTAAGCTTATTTATTGGATGATTTGGTATCTCACTAGCAAAGTCGTCCGTGCACAAATGACTCCCAACACAAGGTTTGTCTACATGAGTTTGTGAACCAAACCACGTGGTGAGATCCTGATGCATCATTGTAAGCTCCTGTCAAACACTTAACCTTCCATGGCAGTTATGGAAGAAGAGAGTAAGTATCTTAACTTCTATAGTGGTTATAAGAAGTGAGTGTAAAAATTCTGACCTCCACAAATATGGGGGAAGTTACAACACAAGTAACCGCTTCCATAGCGCTATATAAACACTCATTCCCGACAAATAAAGGCAAGTTTCTCCCTTTTATTGAATTCCCAGAAATTTGGAGTTCTAGATTTTGAAGATAGAAACTAACTTCATCATCAGATGGTTATCGGCCGGTCAACCCCGGTCTCCTTTGATTCATTGTTTTTTCTCTTTTAGGCCTACCAGATCATCTAAGCCCGAAGCATCTAGCCTACTGATTTTCCAAGCATCATCAACCCATAATGGCTAAAATGTTCAATTGCACTAGTTGATAACTTCTTGCTTTAGAGATGATGATGAAGAATAAAATGTATCAAAACTTTTAACTCTTGGACAGATATGGTCTTTGTACAAAGTGTGGTTGTTGATATCTTTTCTCTTGAACAATAATTGACATATCGGCTGTTTTTGTCTGCAGCCCCTAATCTATTAAGTAATCTCAATATTGAAATTGATACACATCATAGGTGTTAATTTGTAGGTTTGAGTTTAGAGATCAAAGAAAGTTTAATTGTAACAATATACCTTGATATAGGGATTAGTGGTGTTTAATATCTCGCTGTTTCAGATATTCTTTGGTTGGATACTTGGCAGCATTGCTTCAATCAAGCTATAGACAATCAATTTTACAGCTTATTTCACAATATATGAGGCCATTGATATCACTTTTACTATACATCAATATCATAACATATCATCTCAACAATTGTGAATATATATATATATATATATATATTTTTTTTTTTTTTTGGAGAGAGTTTCAACCTATAGCGTCCGCTCCTGGTGATAGCTCTTTTATCATTAGACCAAGACACCAATAAGTTTTTGGTGTAGGCGGAGATTGAATCCCAGATCTCTTATACAACCATCAGAGACTTTACCAGTTGAGCTAACTGGAACCCACACACACACACACACACATATATATATATATATATATATTGTGCATGATTGTGGTTTTTTTTTTTTTAAATCTTATTTTGAGGGTCAAGAGACCTCTTAAATAACCTTATTTATCAAAGATTGTAAATGTAAATCTTTTAAACATTTGTAAAAGGTTATTTAAGGGTTTCTTGACCCTCAAAATAAGATTAGAGCACTTGTTTTGAGGGCCATGAAGGCTTGCAAAATTTCATTTTCAATGGTATAAGTTTCGAAAGTTATCAAGAGTCCATTGAACTCTTAAAATAATCTTTCTCAAGGTTTTTAAATACCTTTTTCAAGGGTTTTGACCCTTGAAAAAAGTCAAATTTGTTGTAGTTTGGCGTACTGCTCATCAACACATTAAATAAATATATTTTTTATTTAACCTCTGACGATCAACTGTATCATCTCAGAGCTCTCCTTCTCACCGATCTACACAGATCAATGAAGATGGAGGATGAGGATGGTGATCGAGTTGTTCATGGTGGTTAGATTTCACAGTGGCTTTCTAGCCAAATTTTGTGTGTTTACTGAATTTCACGGTGGTGGTGGTGGATATTGGTCTCCTTCCATTGTGAGGGTGTGTGAAATAGCTACAAGGAGACTAATGCTTATGTTTGTTATGCTAATGAAAGATTCCAGTTGACGCTTTCATAAACTCACTCTTTGGATTTGTTTGGTTCCATGAGGACCCCTCACTTTTCTCCACTGTATGTTCTTTTAATTGACGGCAAGGGATTTGTACACAGTGGCAATGAAAGAGAAAGTGAGTTTGCTCTGTGTTCTTGCCGAAGGTACCAATTAGAAGGAGTTTTGTCGTGAAAAGGAAGGTCAGGGATAAAAAAAAATGAAAAAAAGTTAAATGATAAAGTTTTTAAAAACTTTTCATGGGGAAAAGAAAAATATTAATTTTTTTTTATGGATTTTTATATTTTCCATAAAAATTTGGTCAAATTTCCTAAAATAGCTTATTAATAATTGCTTTAAGTGCACTCATTAATAGGATCCTAAAAAAATTATTTATTAATTGATAGTAAGGGATTTGTACAAAGTGACAGTGAAAGAGAAAGTGAGTTTGCCCTGTGTTCTTTCTTAAGTACCGATGAGAAGGAGTTTTGTAGTGAAAGGAAAGGTCGAGCTAAGAAAAGAAAAAAAAAAAAAAAAGTTAAATGATGGCTTGAGTACATTGGATTATGATATATTTTTAAAAACTTTTTATAGGAAAAAGAAAAAAATTATGGCTTTTTATATTTCCCATAAAAATTGTGTTAAAATTTTTTTACAATGGTTTATTAATAATTGCTCTAAGGACACTCATTAACAGGACCTTAAAAAAATTATTTATTAATTGATGGCAAGGGATTTGTACATAGTGACAATGAAAGAGAAAGTGAGTTTGCCCTGTGTTCTTGCCGAAGGTACCAATGAGAAAGAGTTTTGTCATGAAAGGAAAGGTTAGGATAAAAAAAATGAAAAAAGTTAAATGATGCCTTGAGTGCATTGGTTTATGATATATTTTTAAAAACATTTTATGGGGAAAAAATTAATTTTTATGGCTTTTTATATATATTTCCCATAAAAATTGTGTCAATTTTCCTAAAATAGTTTATTAATAATTTCTTTAAGGGCACCCGAGACCCTAAAAAAATTATTTATTAATTGATGACAAGGGATTTGTACATAGTGGTAATATAAGGAAAGTTCGGGATAAAAAAAAGTTTGGCTTATTTATAAAATCACACTTTGCCCCCCTTAATATTATCATTGATTCTTTTAGAAGTACTACTCTAGCTAGCCACAAAATTTTCTATAACTTTTTACAAATTGTTGTGGTAGTAAACTTTTATTGGTTTGCATATGGGCCCATCACTTACATCACATTTTTACATACTAATAACCATTCACCACATTAATAATTTGTAAAAAAAAGTTTGTAATTCTAGCATTTTCCTCCTTTTAAAGGCCAGATCTAAAATCTAAAGCAAAATAAACAAGCCCAAAAAAATTATTCAACAACAAAAATTACCAATAGTAAAACTAAAAACAATTAAACTCAATCATCCAATTTTACCTAAAATAAATAACCTGACCGTTTAAAAAAATTTAAACAAAATAATTTTGTCCATACCTGGATGCATACCAAAAAAAAAACTCATTAGCTGTTAAGCAATTGAGCCAGAAGCTAAAGCCACCGCACGCAACTAATAGCAAAACTACCCCCCTAACTTCAAGTTCTGGCTCCGTCCCTGGATAACCAAATACTGAGTTTGCATGATACACGTATATGCAGTGGCGACTTCAGGAAATTTTTTCAAGGTGTTCCTCAACAAACATAAATTACACAATCTAATAAAAAGAAAATTGTATATATTAACAACAACAACAACAATCAAAAAATACGCAAATACATAAAATTTACAGTTGCCTTCTACGAGTTTTCATATTTTGAAATCGTTGCATAATAGTTTCATTATCAGTGCTACAAGCTACATCTTTTTCAATATGCACAACCAAACAATTATTCATCCATTAATCTCTCATTCAATTGCGCAGTTCATTCTTTATATATTTCATTGCTGAAAAACTTCTTTCTACTGTTGCAGTAGCAATTGGAAGGGTCAAAGCTAGTTTCACAAGCAAATAGACTAATGGATAAGTCTCGTGCTTCCTTGTGCTTTCTAACTTTTCAGTAAGTTCACTAACTCCTTGAAACTCTAAAAAGAAGTCATTGCTGCGCATATCAAAAATGTAATTCTGCAGTTGAGAGTCAAGTGCCAAAATATCTGTCCCAAGAAAATCAGAGGGATAGAACTTAGCTAGACGTATCAATTTTTCCTTATAGAAAGCCACAAATGAATTACTTGGATTCAAGCAAGCCATACAAAGTAGCAAATCAGTATTCGCCTCAGAAAAGCGGTTGTTAAGCTCTTGAAGTTGCAAATCTATGACTATGTAGAATAGCTCAACACCATAATGATGTAAATTTTTATTTTGTTGGGTGTTGTGTTGCGGCCTCCCACTAACTACAAATATCGCTTCCATGTTCAAGATAGGAATATCATGTAAGGTACAAAATAAATATACTTCAACCAATAAAGATGCTCATCCATCATCTCTCATTACTTGCAAACGTTGCTTAGACACTTTTACAAGATCCATAGCATTTACTATATCTTGATTTTTTTTTTTTTTTTGCAATGCTATTGACAACTCATTTGTGATTCCTAAAATATTTTTCATCAAGTGTAGAGCAAAGACAAATTCAAAAGATAGAATTGACCTCATAATAGATCGACCTTCAACTTTTTGGTCGGAGAGATAGAATTGACCTCATATTAGATTGACCTTCAACTTTTTGGTCGGAGAGATAGAATTGACCTCATAATAGATCGACCTTCAACTTTTTGGTCGGAGAGGCCATCTTCTTCAATAATCTCTAGTATATCAACAACAGCAGAGAACATCAAAATCAATTTGAGAATAGTCCCATAATATGATCCCCAACGTGTATCACCAAGACGTTTAAGATTTGTCTCTTGATTCAAACCTTGCCCACTTCTATGTACACCATTCTCTAAATCTTCTTTAATTTTGGCAAATTGTGTATCTTGAAGAGCATCTCGTCTCTTACAAGAGCCTCCAACAACAGTTACTAAATTACTAACCACATAAAAAAATTCAGTAATGTTAATGTGATTTTTAGCAACAGCAACAAGTGTCAATTGAAGTTGATGAGCAAAACAATGGACATAAAATGCTGATTTGTTCTCTTTCAAAATTAAAGTTTTGAGACCATTGATATCACCTTGCATATTACTAGCCTTGTCATAACCTTGTCCACGTAGGTTCGATAAACTCAAATTATGTTCACAAAGTAAACATTCAATAGCATGTTTGAATGACAAAGCAGTAGTACTTGCTACATGTACAATACCAAGGAATCGCTCTATAATAATTCATTCTTTGTTCACATAACGAAGAACAAGGGCCATTTGTTCATTCACTGAGATATCACGTGACTTATCAACTAATATTGAAAAGAACTCATTGTCAAGATCCTTGATGATGGCTTTCGATGTTTCACATGCAATTGCATTCACAATATCTTTTTGAATATCATGGTGGGTAAGCTCAGGGGCGGAGGCACGTACAAGGGTGGGGGGGCTATGGCCCCCCCAAAATTTTAAAATTTTTTAAAATATATATACAATTATTTTTATGTTTTCAAAATTTAATCTAAAAAGTAAGAGTTGGCCCCCCCAAATATTTGAATTAGTCTAATAATGCTCTTAAAAAAAATAATTGGTCTAATAGTTATAAAAATATAACTTTATTTTTTGCAATTTTATTTTTTATTGTAAAATGTGCTTTTATATCTGTTAAATATTTGATAAAATTTGGTATCAAACATGTTTAAATCTATATTTTTCAACCCGTTATGTGACGATTAACAAGTCATTGACTCATTAAAAAAAATTTGTTACTAAAACTACACATGAAATGTGTTTTTAGTTGCCATATAATGTGTTAAAGCAAGGTAGCTTTAAATATGTTTGGAGCCTAACTTATTTTTCTAAGTTTTGGATCATTCATGTTTTTGAAAATTTCATTAGTTCAATTGAAAGATTTTTTACTTACTTTAGCATAAAATTTGATAATTTGTGTGTTTAAAATGAAACTTTTTAAGATTTTGACTATGAAAATGGAAAAAATGAATTTTATTTTATGAAAGATTGCCGTCAAAAATAATTTTGATTGAAAATACTAAGATCTTTTTTTTTTTTTTTTTTTTTATTGGGTGTGTGTATATATATAACTTATCAAATAAAAAAGTGTGTATATATATGTGTGTGTATATAATAAAAAAGCGTGCGTGTGTGTATATATGTGTGTGTGTGGGTGTGGAAGTTGTCTTGATAAATATATTAGTGTCGCAACTTGGCCCCCCCCCCCCCCCCCAAACAAAGATTTCTGGCTCGGCCCCTGGGCAAGCTTGCAATTTTTTGGAGCTTTTTGCAACACTTCATTGATAGATTCATTGTGATCCCCTAAAAATTGTAGAAACTCAAGGAAATTTCCTTTATCACTTGAACCTTGAGATTCATCATGACCACGAAAAGCTAATCCCCAACATAAAAGGAATCTTATGCAATCAACTATTGGATTTAATTGAACCCGATATTCAATTTTATCTTGATTTGATTGCTTAACAAAAACACTTTGAATGTATTGCTTTTCCTTCAATAGATCTTCACTCTTCTGGACAGCTTGGTTATGAGCACTATTAACTCCTCCAACATGGGAATTTAACTTATCTTTCTGATTCCAAAGTTTGAATCCCTTCGTTACAAAAGTGTCACCTCCTCCTTGCTTACCAACATCTTGCCCAAATAGGTAGCAATAAAAACAAAATACTGCATCCTTGTCTATACTATATTCTAACCAGTATCTATTTTTATACCATTTGGATATAAATCGACGGGGTTTTCCAGAAAAATATGATATAGGGTAATCATCACTGTGTAAAACAAGTTGACAAGGGCCTTTTGTTAAATAATATCTTCTTATTTCATCATGATGATTAGGATGATAAGATGATATTTTTTCTCGTAGCCCAGGATCTGAAGGAAGATTCTCTAGGTTAAAGTCAACACGAATTCGCTTAGAAGATGAAGATGAATCTTGCGCAGGAGCTGAATCTTGGGTACGTGGTTTTCTTATCAAATATTTGTCCATAATTCTAGCAAAAGAATAAACAATAAACTATAAGTTTATTTGAAATATTAATAAAATTATTAATTATATTTGTTTAGTTGTTTCATTAATTTATTTGTCTTTTATAAACTATAATTTGTTATATTATTGTTTCATTAATTATTATTTAGCCTAACATAATTTAATTTATTTGTCTTTTATAATGTATTGGTTAATTATATTGCTTTAATTATTGTTGTTTAGCGTAACAATAAACTATATTGCTTTAATTTGTTTGTCATTAATTATATTGCTTTAATATGTTATATTGTTTAGTCCCTTGTGCACATTACACTAAAAGAGCCAAACATTATACATCTCATGTGTAGCATAATAATTAAAGCAGTGTAATGTGCAGCACATTACACTGCTTTAATTATTATTTACTACCCGGCCCCATGTGCCCATCAGCCCATTTACCCCCACCCCACTCAACAGACAAGCACAAGCTATCCCCCAATCATAACCTACCAATCAGAAAATTTCACAATCACAATACACATTACACTAAAAGACAATCAATATCTCACCAACACCAACACCAACACACATTGACCAACAACAACGGATAAGATAAAGTCAAAAAATAGGCAAAAAGCAAAATAAAGTTAAAGAGTAAAGATTGGTTCTAAAAAAAAAAAAAGTAAAGATTCGGCAGCCAATCAGAGTTTTACAGTTCAAAAGAGAGAGAAAGAGTTACTGAGTTAGACAACTTAGACTAGAATAAAGAGAGAGAGAGAGACATTAGACATTCATATTTTTCATTTCATATTTTTCATTTTAGTGAGAGAGAGAGAGAGAGAGAGAGAGAGAGTCAGAGAGAAAAAGAGAGAGAAATACCTTAAGGCCGAGCACCGGAGCAGCCGAGACTGATCTGCGATCTGCGACAAGGGGCAAGCGACGAGCGACGACGAGGGGCAAACGAGCAACGATGACGACTAGACGAGGACGACGAGCGAGCTATGGCAACGACGAGCGACAGAGCGAGCTGCGCTTGTGAGCGACGTGACCGTCTCATCGTGGGTTTGGTTTGCTCTGGGGTTTGGTTTGCTATGTATTGGGTTTTTTTTTTTTTTTTTGTTGATAAACACCTATGTATTGCAGTATTGGGTAATGGGGTTTGGTTTGCTTTTGCTCTGTATATACTGTATTGGGGCTTGGTTTTCTCTGCCAACGACGTGACCGTGGGTTTGATTTCTGATTTGCTCTATATTGGTTTTTTTGGGTGAGAATCCATAGGTTTGCTACCTCCGTATTATGTTGGGCTTGCCGTGGGCAGTAGGCTTGGCTCTGTTACAAATTTTTTTTTTTTTTCAGATTTTAGTTCAAAAACTTTTTTTTTTGGATTTTTTTTTTTTGCTTGAAAGTAGAACAGATAATTTTTTTTTTTTTAAATTTGAGGGTGTTTTTAATTTTGTGATTGAGGGTGTTTCTAATTTTGTGATTGAGGGTGTTCTTAATATGGATTAAATATTTTTTTTTTAATTTTTTTCAGATCAGGGTGTTCCTGGCGCATATGTGAATTTAAATTGGTAAGTTTTAAGAATTTTAAACTAAATTTAATTAAAATTACGTAACGGGTGATGTTGATGTGAATCCTCTAGGGGCAATAATTTTAGTTTATGATTAAAAGTAATGAGTTTTGCTCCCTAAATTTTTTATTTATTATTATTTTTTTTAAAAGTCATGAGTCATGCATGCACTGATTAAAGAATCCAATAACATTCTGACACTTATGTTTTTTTTTTTGGTAAGTACATTATTCGGCCACCTTGGGAGAGCGTGTTAACGCCGCAGCGCTGTAGAATAAAATCGCTATTGTTTTTGACATTTTGTTAAGGGAGAAAATTATTATTATTATTTTTAGTAGCGGAATGACAAATTAAGAAATGTTGTTATTCTATAAAACGTCAGTCAAATCCTAATCTAATTCAAAAACTAACTGGTATAAAATTCAAATTTTCAAATGAAAAATTGTGAGCTTTCAAACTGAACTTTCTTATATTAATTAATAGTAGTATACAATTGCGGCCAATTTTCTTTGTCAATTTGTAACTTCAATTCTATAGACGATATTGATATATTGATCTAAAATCATTCATGTAATTTTTTTTATATAAATATTGCCCACAGTAACCACAGTATTTATTTATTGAGACATGTACCATTTTTTTTTAAAGAACTGAGACATATACCAATTTAAAATTTTTCTTTATTTATCTAGTCCATTGGGTAAGTGGACTGGTAGGCTAAAAGTGCGAGTTTAGTAAAATTTGTTGATATGTTGGGTTAGACGCTATTTGTGGGATTGCATTTTTAAAATATTCGCATATTAGAAAAATTAACTGCTATTTTTTTTTAATTATAGAAAACCTAAAATAGCCTCAACTTTATTTTTAATGACCAAAATACCGGTCGAGACCTTATCATCAAGTATATTCGAATATTCTTCATTTCAAAGTTTAAAGTGAAACGGTCCATTTAAAGGTTATGATTTAAAGTTGAATGAATTTATGGTCTAGATTCTGCCAACCCATTTAAACTTCACCATGGTAAAAATTTTAACTTTGGTTAAACTAAACTAGAGTTAAAGGCGTTGGCAAAATCTAGACTATAGTTTTCCTCAACTTTCAATCTAGCCTTTAAACGGGTATTTTACATTTTACTTGAAAAATGGAAAGAATATAATCTAGGCTATTATTATTATTTTTAAATATTAATTTCCAACCTTCTCAAATTGGAAATCCTTCTAAATACATTATTTTTTTAATAAAAAAAGTGGTACTCATGGTCCAATAACTAATCAAACAAACCCTTTTTTTTGGTTTCAATAATTTTGGGGTAAAATTAGGAAAAAATAATTATTTAAAAAAAAAATAACTTTGTAAGGAATTCACTTTCAGTCAATCTCTAGTTGGAATTGAATGAATCGGAGTGGGAACAATAGAAAATCGACCTCAGCTGTCGCTGTCTATCTTTTAACAAAGTTTAAGACAGCTGTTCGAGTGATCTTTCGCTTTCTGGGACCCACTTTTCGACTGCTTTCCTTAAAGTTATAAAACATACATAGATACGATTCGGAGCTTATCATTATAAGCACAAGTACTTATCATCTACATCGAAAATGCCGCCTTTGTAGTATAAATAAATGCCCTCTGCAATGTCTCAGTGGTGCTCAGTCTCTCTCAATCAGTCATCGTCATCATCAGCATCTTCTGGGAAAGAGAGCTTTCTCAGACTCACAGAGAGAGTCTTAGCGATTAAGTCAGTGCTCTGTTTTCTCTAAAATTCTCTGTTTTTGACGGTGAGTTTCTCTGTTTTTTGCTTTTATCTTTCAGATGGGTAGCTTTTGTTTGTTTTCATTCTTAGTACTACTCACCTCACATGCGCTTTTTTTCTGCTTTCTAGCATCTTCAATTTCACTAGGTTAAAGCATAAAAAGCTACTTTACTGTTTCTGAATATCTGAAAGCCCTAATTTTTCTGTACCTTAGTCTCGCTAATTCACGCTTACCTGTCTCAAATTCTGCAGAATTTTTTTATAATCACGATGATTCAAGAGGGTTTTGCATGTTGTTTTATAAAGCGTGAATTTTTACCTGTTTTTTTGTTTTAATTTTGGTTGACGTACATGTTTTTTTCGTTGAACTTGTTTTGGTGTTCTTACTTCTTGGATCAATTGTTTTCTGCTTACCTTTTGTTATAATCATGATGATTCAAGTGGGTTTTGCTTGTAGTTAGCGTAAAGTTTTAATTTTTACTTATTTTGTTTTGATTTTGGTTAACGAACATGTTTTTTTTTTTTTTTTTTGGTGTTCTTATATCAATTTTAGCGTGCTGCATGTTTCAATGAAATTCAATTTTTCTGAGAATTGAAGGTTACACAAGGTTCTGAAATTATGTGTTTTCTCTGGAAGGGAAAGTGATTTCCTTTTCCTGGGATTTTGTTTTCTTTCAAAACTGAAATAAATAACACAAAACAAAAGCTTTTGTTTGTTAGCCTGCTAGTTTAGTTGTTTCCTTTTGTCGTTGTTCATAAGAATTGTGATTGTTGTTAGTGATAATGGTTCATATGCAGGTTTCTGAGTTAAGAACAGGAAATTTCCAATGGCGTCTACGCTCAGCAGGGACCTGATCTTCCTGATCTTGCAGTTCCTAGATGAGGAAAAGTTCAAAGACACCGCTCACAAGTAATTTCTCGTCCAATCCCTTGTTTTCATCTTCCAATTTGTTTTTTCTTTTTGGTTAAGTAATTGTACAATTCCATTATAATTAGTAGTTTTTTATTTTTTTATTGTTTGAGTAGGCTAGAGCAAGAATCGGGATTGTTCTTTAACCTCAAGTACTTTGAGGAGTTGGTGCTTAGCGGGAACTGGGATGAGGTTGAGAATTATCTTTCCGGGTTCACCAGTCCAGATGATAACCGATATTCCATGAAGATCTTTTTCGAAATTCGAAAGCAAAAGTACCTTGAGGCTTTGGATAAGTAAGTTCGTGATTCTTAAAAATTTATAATAAAAAAAAAAAAATTATGGTCTTTGCTAACTCATCAATGCATTTTACTTTTTTGCTCATTTTTAAATTGTGTCTGCTCTTTTTTTTTTCTTTCTTTTTTTTTCTTTTTCAATTATAATAAATCAGGCTGGATCGCAGCAAGGCTGTAGAAATTCTTGTGAAGGATTTGAAGGTTTTTGCCTCTTTCAATGAGGACTTGTTCAAGGAAATTACTATGCTCCTTACTCTAGATAATTTTAGGTACATGTTCTATACAGAATTGTGAGTTTCCACTTTAAGTTGGTGATAATGATGTATGCTATGTGGACAGCACTATGAAATATCATGTGGGTTTATGTAGGGAAAATGATCAGCTCTCTAATTATAGAGATACAAAGACAGCAAGAGCAATCATGTTTATTGAGCTAAAGAAGCTTCTTGAGGCAAACCCACTTTTCCGGGAAAAATTGCAGCTGCCTAACATAAGGGGCTCAAGGTTAAGGATGCTTATCAACCAAAGGTAATATGACATCATTAGCTCAAGGATGCTCTAATTATTGGGGAGTTATAGTATGATACTCATTATAATTTCTGGCTATGTCTATAGGTCGTAAAGAGTAAACTGATTTTTCTGTGTAATTTGACAGCTTGAATTGGCAGCATTCACTTTGCGCAAATCCTAGACAGAATCCTGATATAAGAACCCTCTTTTTGGATCACAGTTGCAAAAACGCCACTGATTCATTTGCACAACTAGCTGCAAACAATCAAATGATAAGCTCCACACCAAAATTTGAAGGTTTTCTTCCAATGGCTACAAATGGGGTATATGATAAACTATTTTCTTTGTTCTCGTTCAAAGACTAAGTTAACTTGGATTTTAATCATGCCTACAGTCTTTTCAGCGTTTTCTAAATTGCACTTTTGTTTGCCATTTTAATCAGCCATTCCAACCCCCGTCAACATCATTTCAGACACCTCTCACATCATGGATATCAAATCCCTCAACTACAACTCATCAAGCAGTTTCTGGAATTGGTATTGGTTTTGGTACTGTAACAAATCCAGGTACTGATTCAAATTATCCACTAACTCTTATTAAAATACCCGAGAAAATTTCATATTTTATACTAATCTCTGGCATACAAATTCCTATATTTTTGTTCCTAAATATATATTATTTTCTAGCTATAGCTGCAGTTTCAAAGGGTCTTGGGGATATAGATGATATGTCAAAACCAAGGTACCCTGGGGGTTCAGATCGGGTAAGTTTAACAGCAGAAGCAAATGATCTCAATTTTGGGTCACAGTTAAATAATTATCTAAATGATATTCATACATTTTTCTGCAGGCAATGTTTCCAGTAACCAATCCTGGTCAAAGTCACAGCATGTTGTTTAACCTAACTGATGAATTGCCAAAGACTGTAGCGCGAACATTAAATCAGGGATCAATTCCCACAAGTATGGATTTTCATCCTGTTCAACAGACACTACTTCTAGGTTGGTTTCCACCAGCTTCTTTTAATGACCATTTGGTTTTTATGGTGGCTGTTATATCGGGTAAATATTTATGCATTTAAGCTTAAATTGACTAGTTTTTCTTAAATTGATTTTTCAGTTGGCACCATTTTGGGCGACATAAGTTTGTGGGAAGTAAGTTCCAGGGAGAAGATGGCTTCAAGAAATTTTCAGGTATGGAATATTGGAGCAAGTTCTCTGATATTAAAGGTAGGTTCCCTTCCCAATTAATATAACTAAAAAGCAAGTCAACGTTTTATTTCATCAGAGAAATCTAAATTCTAAATCTGATGAAATTCAGGCAACTTTAATCAAAGATCCATGTGTCTCGGTTAAGCGAATAGCATGGAGCCCTGATGGTTCTTTATTTGGTGAGATTAAATATTTGGACCGCAAATTTTTTTGAAATAGCCTATGATCTAAATTTGCTATTTTATTATTATTATTATTTTTTTTTTTTGGGGCATCAAACAGGGGTTGCATATTCTAAACACATGATGCAACTATATACTTATCATTCTGGGAATGACATTCGCCAGCATTTGGAGGTAGGTTCTGTTTTCTTCTCTCTTGCAGTATATCTTTCATCTTTTGTTTCTAACACCCTTTTTAAAAAAAATTTAATTTCTAGATTGATGCTCATGTTGGTAGTGTGAACGATCTTGCGTTCTGTCACCCTACTAAGCAACTCTGTGTTATAACTTGCGGTGATGACAAGACCATCAAGGTTGGTTACAAATAGTACTTACACTATTAGTCATAGAAATAAAAGATTATTTAGTTACTAGTTTTCGTTCTTTAAAGGTCTGGGATGCAGCTACTGGAGCAAAATTGTATACTTTTGAAGGTCATGATGCTCCAGTTCATTCTGTGTGTCCCCACTGCAAAGAAAATGTTCATGTAAGGACTCAGCTTGATACTTCAATATGACTATTTTATACACATCTTGCATCCTATGGCTTATTTACTCTCAATTTATTTAAGTTTCTTCCTTTTCTGTAATGTCTCAGTTTGTCTTTTCAACGTCAGTGGATGGAAAGATAAAAGCATGGTTATATGACATGATGGGATCCAGGGTTGACTATGATGCTCCTGGCCACTCATGCACTACAATGGCTTATAGTGCTGATGGGAGAAGGTTAGTCTACTGGAACTTTTACACCATTCTAATGTTTTCCTTTCAATTTAATCCTATTATGGAAAACCTCAAAGGTCAATGCTGTGATTGAAAATTGTAGGCTTTTTTCATGTGGAACCAGTAAAGATGGTGAGTCACACATTGTTGAGTGGAATGAAAATGAAGGTCATGTGAAGAGAACCTACCAAGGATTAAATAAACGTTCTCTTGGAATTGTTCAATTTGATTCAACCAAGAATCGGTTCTTGGCTGTTGGTGATGAAAATACAATTAAGGTTTGGGATATGGATAATCCCAATCTTTTGACAAGTATTGATGCTGAGGGTGGACTACCAGTAAGTTATTTTATGGATGTTTGTAAATTCTATATATTGTTTCTATTTTTTGTCTTGTTTGCAGTTCTACTTTTATCACAATAATGTGTACAAAAAGAACAGTGGTCTGAGTTGCTCAAATACTTTTTTAATTGAAGGCAAGTCCACGTATCCGTTTCAACAAGGAAGGGACATTATTGGCTGTTTCTGCAAATGACAACAGAATCAAAATCCTAGCAACAGTTGATGGGATGCGGTTGATGCGTGCTTATGAAAATCATTCTCTTGCTGCAGCAAGAAGTGCATCTGAGACTGTAACAAGGGTCTGTCTTGTAAAATCTTCCTTTGTTGAACTTAAGAGAAATGCTATCTATATCATGTGATTTGTAATTAGTACACCAAATGAAATTCTACTTTAATATTCATATTTTCCTTGACCTATGTGATTCATACATGTGTGTAATTCTGACTCCATCACATACAATTTCTGCATAACTTCTGATTTCACTCTCTCTCTCTCACAGACACTATTTCTTTACATTAAAATGAATCTTAATTCTGTGCTTCATTAATATTTAAAATCATGGACTAATTCATTCCGCTGACTTGCTAGAATGGAGACACAAGAAACTTGGAGAATGTGAAACCTAAATTAGTTGAAGAAGTCAACCAAACAAAGATTTGGAAGCTCACTGAAATTAGTGAACCTGCTCAGTTTAGGTCATTGAAGCTCCCAGCTCGTGTCAAATCAGACAAGGTATGATTTATTAGGATATCTAGGAGTATCAGGGAAAATTAAATTTCTTGGTCCATTGTGCATCTAAACGGATGGTAGTTTGGCCTAGCACTTATCATTGATATTTATATCTTTCTGAAGTATACAATTTATTCACACATTTCAATTAATGTTTCTTATGTGCTCTTAATGAAGTATACAATAATTAAATTTCTTGATCCATTTGAATTTCAATTACGACTTTGTGAGCATATTAGCTAGGTGTTGTTAGTTTATACCTCCTATAAATTTATTCAAGTTTTCTAGTTCCACAGATAGTTCGCTATACTAAATTTTCAAAAATTTATCTGAGCATGAGCATCATTCAGTTTTATGGTTTATTTTTTAAAGTATATAACACATCAAACAAAACTTGGTCATATAAATGAAATGAAAGATGGAATTCCAAGGTCATATGTTCCATTAAAATTATCTCAGATGCCATCTTTGTTATTTTTTCTTCTTTTTACAGTCTGTTATCTTTTAAGTGCCAGATTAAAAAAAATGGTTTTTGATTACCTTCTCCTGTGTCTCTGCAGATCTCAAGGTTGATTTATACTAATTCAGGTACTGGTATTTTGGCATTAGCAGCAAATGCCGTCCATCTACTCTGGAAATGGCAACGATGTGACCCTAATTTGAGTGGCAAGGTATAAAGTTCCCATCTTTTCTCTAAATCTGTTCCTCCCTTAAATTTCCTTCCATGAATATAAAGCTTCTTGTTTCACTCTGAACCTACACTTATTAATGAATAAAAGGGTGATTATTGTGATGTGGTGTAGGCAACTACCAAGGCTTCTCCTCAATTAGTACAATCACCATCAGGCATAACAATGACTAATGATTTAACTGATGCTAAACCAGAGGACGCTCTATCATGTTTTGCTTTGTCCAAGAATGATTCTTATGTTATGTCAGCATCTGGAGGAAAAATTTCTCTGTTCAACATGATGACATTTAAGGTAATGTTTAAAACGAGATCATTATGAGGTGTGATTTAAGTTTGCATGCTGAAAATGGGTGAGAGGTATGTCCTTTCACAAGGTATAATTTGGTCTAAGCTACAGATGCCGGTGAGAAGCTTATTTGGGAGGTTGCTAATAGATCTAGGCCTTTATGCTTATTTTAATTTTGGCCAAATCAACTCAAGATTTTATGAACTGAAGTTTCTATTATATCCCATCACACATAACACAGATCACTTGGGGCTTATTTTAATGCTGCATCTGCTATCTACCACACTTTGACTGACCAATTATAAATTATAATTGGGAAATTACAGGTTATGACAACTTTCATGCCTCCACCACCTGCAGCAACATATCTTGCTTTCCACCCTCAAGATAACAATATAATTGCAGTTGGCATGGATGATTCCACAATTCTCATATATAATGTCCGGGTAGATGAGGTAACTCACATTATGGCATGGACAAATGCATTGGTGCTCATTAAAGTGAAAATCTGGGAGTTTGGCCATTTTCTTTCTTGTTGTAGGTTAAGAGCAAACTTAAGGGTCATTCTAAAAGAATCACTGGCCTGGCCTTCTCACATGTGCTCAATGTGCTTGTTTCTTCTGGAGCAGACGCTCAGGTTAGTAATTGATCTTCTATAGCTTTCCTTTTGGGGAACTCTAGCAATCTGAACTAGGTCAAATAGTTGTCTGATATTGATTTCCTTGTTTGATAGCTTAAATCTGTTTGGCTGCTGGTAAAATGAGCCACCAGACTTGGGTTTCCTGTGGTTGCCCATGAGATGAGAGAGAGAGAGAGAGAGAGAAAGAAAAAGAGGGATAGAGATTTCCAATATGAATAATAAAATATCATTTTCAAGAGAGCTCTTCATTATGCTATTTTAGTAGGTGCAAAATAGACAAACACAACAAAATTTCACTCTTCACCTAGGTGTAGACAGTGGACACATTCAAACAAAATGGCTCTCATAATTATTTCTGACGTGATCAAAATTTGTGTATCCTCTTCTTCCAGATTATTGTGTGGAACTCTGATAAGTGGGAGCGACAGAACAACAGTTTCTTGCAGATTCCAGCTGGAAGGACATCCATGGCAATGTCAGATACCCAAGTTCAGTTTCACCAGGATCAAATACACTTCCTTGCTGTACATGGGACGCAACTTGCCATATATGAAACAAAGAAACTTGAATGGGTGAAGCAGGTATCTTCATCTTAGCTTTTTATTAAAGTAATCAAATGTCTTGTCCTGTGGACTTGCCTCCTCTATAATTATCCTATCTAAAATTGTGGTAAGGATTTGCTTAGTGGTGGCAACAAGTCAAAATTGTAGGGGGAAAAAAACATGGATGAGCAACTTCATTCCAACTCTGCTCTCCCTCTTTCCATTTTTTTCCTTCAGAATAGTTAACGATGTTATGTGATTCCAGTGGGTTGTTGAAGAATCTTCACCGCCAATCTCCCATGCAATATTCTCCTGTGATAGCCACTTAATTTATGCCGGATTTTTGGATGGAACTGTGCGTGTATTTGTTGCTTCAAATCTCCAATTACGATGTCAAATTAATCCTACTGCTTATCTTCATGTCAGGTATTCAATGATCCTTTGCGAATCTATCTGTTAAGATGCTTGACATAGGCCTCATTCAGCAAGATATGCATACTATCAAATTTCAAATTTCCTAGTCACCACTTACCATCCATTGTTCAATTTCATAGTATGTATCATGGGTGATTTTGAGATCATAGATCCTAATGCACTACAACAAAAATGTAGAAGAGGTTCATGTCATGTGCAACTTTTTGATTAAGCATTTATACTAAGTACACAGATACATTAAAGAAATTTGTATGAATTAATTAGAATTTAATAGATGGAAAAAGTTTGCCTCTAAACTTGTTTGAAGCTATTTTCCTCCAACGCACTATCTGGCATTTGAAGAGACTATCCATGTGTGATTTTAATCACATGGTTTTTTTAATGACTCATGTGACTTGTTTAAGTAATACACATAGATGGTCTCCATCTTATAAACCACCTCATAGTAGCGTGGAGGAGATAGGTCCAATATGGTTTATAGATAGCCATCTTGTTTACAATGGAACAAAGATGACAAAACATGCTTCTTCTTCATAGAAACTCAATTTAAAATTTATCCGATACTATGTAGCCTCAGCTTCCTGACTTTTATGGTAAATAACAGTTACTAACAAATTTTGCATAATGCATATATGGCCCTTAACAAGAATAATGATTCTGATATTTAGAGTTTTGCATTTGCATATAGTGGCATCTCATCTGAGCCAGAAATCAGCATATATGATTTCCACTTGGAGCTTTGTGCATTGGGTATGACCTTTTTATTCCTCTTTGTTTTTTCCCATGTTGATGCAGTTCTTCAGTATATCCAGTAGTGATTGCTGCAAATCCACAAGACCCAAACCAGTTTGCCATAGGACTAACAGATGGTGGGGTTAATGTATTTGAGCCACTTGAATCTGAAGGAAAATGGGGTGTGCCACCACCTGTCGAGAATGGATCACCAAATCGCATTCCTACCATGCCTCCGCTAGTTGCCTCTGGTTTGGATCAGCCCCAGTGCTGATGGACAACAGAAAAAAAAATTGCATGTTGCTGATCTTAGTTTATCAGACTATTTCTGCTTCTTTAGTTTAATTCTCATATTAGCTATCAGCTTTATATGTAGTGTGCTACAAGACTTAATTGTGGTTATCCTAATTGAACTTTTATACATCTCTTTCTTATAGAATGAATGTTAGCAAAGTTTTTTGCATCAAGTAAAAGTGCTATGTTTTTGCAAGCTGTTCAAAAGTCACAACTAGGCGAGCTGGTCTCTAATTTTGCAGATCAGTGATTTATTCAGACGGAATGCAATTTTCCCCCCTTATTACAATGGAAGTAAATTTCTCCATTATTAAGAAGCATGAAAAACTAAATTAATTCCAAACATAATTCTTATCAAGCTGAATGGAAGTAGATTTCATGTGCCAAAATAGAGTGGCGCAGCTGTCTGGTACGAGGTTTAAGAGTTATGATTACCACCCCGTTTGAGAGGAAGTAATTTTAATTAGAATTTATTTAGTGTTGTGGGTTTTTTTTTTAGGTCAAAACTTTCAGAGGTGGATTTTTTTTTGCAAAATAACACAATTTTGCTAACAATTTTGTTGATTAGCAATGTTTCCAAACTATTTAGGAAACTAACATCTCGAGTGTCTTAAACTTAAGTTTACTGTAGCAACTTCAAGCCTAAGAGACTCAAGTTCCATGTTCTGGCACGTTGATGTGGAATTTTAATTAACATGAAACTCAAGTCTATGAGACTCAAGTTCCTTAAAAGAAAACCAAATCAAAAAAACTGACCGATCTTCCTCTCTGAACCTCTTTTTCTCTCTCTCTCTTTGAACCTTCTTCTCTCTAGTTTTTTCTCTTGATCAAAGCCCAAATCGGGCCTCCATTGCTGAAGCTCATCAGCAAGATGGCAGTCTATCTCGTTCCACATCTATCGTTCCCCACCAAAGCTCACCTTTGATCGGGATGAATAGTATTTGTTGGGTTTAGGTTTGCAAGTTTTGATTAGGATGAGGTGGTGGCGTGGTTGTTGGATTTGGGTTTGGGTTTGCAAGTTCCGTTCGGGATGAGGTGGTGGCACAATTGTTGGGTTTAGATTTACAGGTTTTGATTGGGATGAGGTGGTGGCGCGATTGTTGGTTTTGGGTTTGTAGTTTCTGATCGGAATGAGGTGGTGGCGTGTTTGTTGGGTTTGGGTTTACAGGGTTCCGATTGGCTTTGTGTATTTTGTTGGGTTTGGTTTTGCTAGTGAGATGTTTGTGAGGACCTATGAGGAAGGTTTGATTGGATGGGTATGAGGTGGTGGAGATTTTGCTCGTATTGGACCTGTGAGGAAGGTTTTGTTGGAGTTGGTTGGATCAGATCAGACTTGTGAGGAAGGTTTTGCTAGAGTTCATTGAAGGTAAGAACTAAAGGTGAGGGAAGGTGAGGGAACGAAAGGAATTCTGTAAGGAACTCGAGTCTCATAAGCTCGAGTTCCACGTGGATTAAAATTCCACATCAGCGTGGCTAGAACATGGAACTCGAGTCTTATTCTCGAGTTGCTACAGTGAACTCGAGTTTAAAAGACTTGAGATGTTATTTTTTCTAAATAGTTTGAAAATTTTGCTAACTAATGAAATTGTTTGAAAATTGGTGTTATTTTGCAAAAAAAATCCATGTGATAGCATATAAGGAAGCAATAGTAATAATAATAATATGACAAAGTTTGTTTACAAAATTTGGTTATAGCCTAAGGCTTAAACTTCCATTAAAAAAATTAACATAACTATATGTTTTGAAAATCTAACTGTTAGATTACTTGTTGTTTATATCTTTAACACACATTTCAAATTTCATGCCAATCGGATGTTATTTACTATTTGATCCATAAACTTATTTTTTATGAATAATTTTATATTACAAAAACTTGAAATTTAAACATATGGTTGATGACATACCTATTGATCTTTAATCTTCTTGAAATTTTGCAAGCATGGAGAATATACTAAGACAATGTAATTTAACAGTGTATTTGGTGGATTTTTTAGAATTCACATCTTATAAAAAGATATTAAGAGAAGTTGTAGCCTTAAGCAACAATCAAGTTTGTTGTCAAACTTTGTCCATAATAATAATGTTTCTTTAATATATAAATATATATATATATATATATATAAAATGTTTCCAATTTTTTTTTTTTTTTTGATTCAATGTTTCCATTTTATTAGGGCTATAAAAAAGAAAACAAGTATAGTCATTCCATTTTGTTAGAGCTATAAATGAACTACATTGTTTATAAATAACTAGATGATATTCCGCGTGATACACGAATACTTTACAATTTCATTTGAAATCATTTTTTTTGTATATTAAAACCTACATATAATACTTACTTCGTTGTATAATATTTATGTTTGCCTACAATATTGTTGAATACTTTGAAACTTAATTTTCTTAATTCATATTTTATTTAAAAAATTGTATAACACTATAAGACTAAAACATATTATAATATTTACCGTTTAAAGTAGACTTTATTTTTTTAACTAATTAAATGATTTTGAAATCTATAAATAAGAATTTAAAGTATAAAATATTTTTATATTCTAAAATTACATAATATAAACAACCTCTCAAACACTTCCTCAACTACTCTATTCTCAAAACCGAATATGGAGACCCCAATTTCAAACCTCCAATTCATTATCTCTATGAAATTAAGGAAATCATTTGTAATTGTCAACATAAATAGAACGTGATTAGACAAAGAGAAATTTGCTAAAAACACATCCATTTATCAAAATTTAATTGTCTTTAGTTGGGATTCCATATCCTTCAAAAAAAAAAAAAAAAATAGAAAACACTTTGAAATCATCATCAATTTTTATTTTTATTACTATAACTCATACCGCACAAAATAGCAGTAAAAAACCTACAAGAAAACCTACAAATTATGAGTTCTAAAACAAAATAATAATAATGAATAGCTAACTTCATAAATAATCAATTAGAGAGTTCCCCCCCCCCCCCCCCCCTCTCTCTTTCATTCTAAAACAAAATACATTTATAACTTTTCTATATCAAAATCTCAAACACCAAAAGACTCAAATCTAATCACAACTTTCACAAAATCTATAACATTCAACTTCAACATCAAAACGGTAAGCTACCATTACTGAATAAAAAATGCCAGCCCCCTTCCTTGATCACATCCTACTCATACAAATTAGGATCAAATGGTACGACAATGTTAGAGTTATGTAGGTCTCGTTGAAAGGTTGAATGTAAATGATATTGTTTTTGGTATGAGTGTATTTGAAATGAGATGGCATGAAGGTATATCTATAGGCATATGTATATATAGGAGTAGAGTGAAAAGGGAGAATGAAAATGCAAAAAGTTTTGTGTGTGAGAGAGAAATGAGAAGTCTTAAAACATTGAACCAAATGAAACAAATAGTAGTTTTGAAACATTGAATCAAAGAAAATAAAGAATAGTATTAAAATATTGAACCAAAGTCAATAAAGAGTCTCTAATTTTAACTTTTTTCTTATTTATGATGTGGTTTAAGAGTATTTCAATTATCTTTTCAATGAGTGCGTCACATGACAAAACTTTATGCTCTTTCGCATGAGGTCTCTGCTTTTATATGTATATTGATATTGATTGATTGATTGATTTGGACACAAGTATTTTTTTTTAACCTTATTTATACTTATTTATTTATTGAACAAGCCATGTTTAAGTCTAGGTTGAAAATTTGATTATTAAATTAATTAAATTCAAACATAATAATATGTGTAGCTTCACAAGTATAAATACTTGTGGGATGTATGGGGCAAGGGTCGGGGTTCAAGTCTCTAGGAAGGAGATTCACACACGTATACACTTAGAATATGGTAGAATAGAATTTCTATCTTATATAAAAAAAAAAAAAAATTATGTATAGCTGAAATTATTAATTTGGTTCTTTAACTATTAATTGTGTCAATTGACTACCTCAACTTTCAAAATTACTTCTATTTCATCCTTGTATTTCCTCTATGTTTAAAGTTAATAATGTAGTAACAAAGGAATGAGTGAAGTTAAAAATAAGTTTCCTTCGTGAAGTTAAAAAATAAAAATAAGAGAGCTTGATCCTCCTCTTCAATCTTAGCTTCCATGCATGACAAACTCTATGTCTATGTCCACCGACAACACCAATCAAAAATCCTCTATCAATGATAACTATTACAACCACACTCACAAATATAAAATAATTCAAATCCCCAATATATCCACAGCCATAGGTATTTTCACACAAGGACCTACATGTAGTGTTAGCCAAATAATCCTAATTCTACTTTTAGTAACATTACTTGTAATGCAAGTAGAGTAATTTTACAAAAACATTTAATGGCTAAAATGAAGAATAATTAGAAGCCATGAACGCTATCACAATGACGTTATGAGCCAAAAACCCTCAACCAACTCAACAAGGAAGACAATTCCCATCTCCGTAGTTGGGTTTGTTTTTTATCTTTATTTTTTTGGTCCATTACGTTACAAACCAAGTTTCTTACATGGCTCAAGTGCAAACTTAATCATGTATATATAAGCTCTTGAGCACTTTTTCTTTACAAATCGATTTTCAATGGTGAGTTCTACCTATGAGTTTGTACTATTTGGTATCAAAGTCAACCACCATATCGAGTGATCAAAAATAGCTCATTGAGTATAGGATCAAATGAGTTGCAATTTTATGGTAAAATGTCTTAAAGCACTACCATTGGGTCAGTGTCGATAGAGTGAGTCATTGTGGACTTTGGCTGTGGAAAGTGGTGGCATGTTATGATCCAAGTATCTCACATGGCTTAAGTGCAAGTTTAATCATGTGTATATAAGCTCTTGGGCATCCTTTCCTTACAAACTAGTTTTCAAGAGTGAGTTCTAACTTTGGATTCATATCACATCATATGCCACACATGCTATATGCATATTTGATTAATTTGTGTTTGTTGAGGTACAAATTTTCAGGTCCTAAACTCATTAGCCCACTCACTAATATACCCATACAATCCCATAAGCTACTTTAGGCCCACATAAATATTTCCTAAATACTTCCCACATGTTACCCAAATATTTCCCCATATTATTAGCCAACTTGGGCTCCCACAAATATTTCCCATATAAGCTCCATAAATTATTTTAGGCCCTCTCAAAAATATTACCCATTACATCTCACATATTATTCAACTTGGGCTCTCACACAAATACTTACAATACCATTACCAAAATTTGGCCACAAAATTATACCATCTCTATAAAAAGCCCAAACTCATTTACCTTGTAGGCAAAATCCAAAAAGCCCAACAAAACTCTCTTACAAATCCCGTTGCTACACGGCACCCTAAAGCCCATTGCTACATGGCACTCTTACAAAGCCCATTGCTACACAGCACTCTTGCAATGCCCATTGCTACACGGCACTCTTACTAAGTCCGTTGCTACACGGCAATATTTTTACAAAATCTCAAACTATTTACAAAAAGCCCAAATATTATTTTGAAAACTATTTACAAAAAACCCAAATACTATTTTGGCAACTTTTTACAAAAGCTCAATACTACTTTGGCAACTATTTACAAAAGCCCAATATTATTTTGGCAACTACTTACAAAAGCTCAATATTATCTTGGCAACTATTTACAAAAGCCCAAATATTATTTGGCAAAATAATTACATTATGCTCAAAGCCCAAAACTATTCCTTGGTAAAAACATATTTTCATAAACTAAAGTCCTTAACTCATGGGAAGCATAAATTACTTATAATATATTACTCATCTTTCAAAGCTACTAAATTTATGGGAACTATACCTATTTTTTCCATAATAAACTCTAACTACAAAAACTCATGTATATTACTTATGGCAAAATTATTTATTTTGCAGGGATGAACAAGCCCAAAGAAGCCCAATAACAAAGCCCAGCCGAGATAGCCCAGCCCATGTGCTAATCTCAGCAACCAAGGTTCACTTGAGTAACTAAAGTGGTTAGACTAGCCACCAATCAAGTTTCAACACAACTAAGCTGACAACTGGGGCCCATTACCATCATTTTCAGCTTGTCAAATCAGATCAGAAGGGGGACACATGTTCAGCTGAGCTTACACCCTTCCTTGGCAAGCTATTTTTCATGATTATTGATGTGACATAAAAATATGCTAACAAGACACAAAGCAGTGGAGCTGCAACTAGCCATTCTCTCTCTCTTCTCCAACACAATTGGTCAAGGAATTATGGGGCAGCCATGAACAGACTATGGAAGCTTCTAGAATCACTTGTAAACAGCTCATTACCATGCCAAAAATGTATATTTGCTGGTTTGTGAACCAAGCACATGAACCCAAATGGGGAAATTTAGGGAAATGTGGTTTGGAGGGCACTAAGAAGATCTCCAGCAGAGTTTCCAGCAAAGGGCTCCAAAATTAACACCTGGCTTGGAGTAACACAATCTGCCCTAGGAAGCTCTAATGCTAGCAATAGACAACCAAGATCATTAGCTTAATTTATGCTCTAATCTCATTAGCTAAGGGCAATCAAACATTTAATGCTAAGTCAGAACTCCAGCTACTATTACTCAAAACAGCAAGAACACTCTAAAGCTGAACTTACCACTCTTGGACAAATCCTAGGAATGATTTTCTAAGGATTTTCTGAAAATTGAGACTGATTTTGGCAGAGATTATTTGCTGAAAACTCCCTTAAACTCAAATATAAATAGAGCTCTCCACCAACACCTTAACACACACCAATAGAGAAGAACTCTCTCATAAACTTCTCTATTTTCCCTCCCTTTCTAATTTTTCTTAAGCTTTTAGTGAGGTTTCGAGCTTCGGAGTTCTTAGTTTCAAACTTAGAAACTAAGCCCTTCAGGCTTCAAGCCCTAGCTCACAAATATCCCTCACACCTCTGCCAATAAGCTTTCATCCATTCCTAGCAGAAAGTCCTAGCAGCTCTACTAAACACTCTCTCTCCCTCTCACTACTCATACTACCAAAAATGACCTTCACTACTCACTACATATACTATATCCATGAGTGTACCCTAGTATAATAATGATCTTGCAGCGCTAGCTAGAATCTCTCTCTCTCCCTTCATCTCACACTAAGCTTTCTCCATTACTTGTTATAATGGAACCCATAGTTTTTCTTTATTCATATACTATTGAAGGTTATAATGTAATTATTACTATAGAGTTTTTCCCTCATGTTCTTGTATTAGAGGACTTCTTCTCACTGGAACCTATGGATGACGATTTCGGAGATGTAGACACTCTCCTTAATCTGTGAAATAGTTAACAGCTGGAGGATTATTCTGTTCTGTCTCATTTTTCTGCTAGAATATTTTACCATTGGAATATGTTACTGTTGGGCTATTTCTTTATTACAGTATGCTTTTCTGTTGTGCTGACGTGTCTACTATAGGAAACATTTTTGGGCCATCCCATAATCCTTGTTAGTCCCAACCTATGCCCAAGGAATAAAATAAGGCGAATTTTCCAAATCTTCACTGATAGCCTTTGAGCAGTACTTTAAGCCCGTTGTCGAGTTTCGATTTAGGCCCCCAACCCAACACAAATCTCATTTGTCAGAAGGAAGACTTTTCCACCCCCGATAGTGTTTAAGTTAAAAATATCTAAAATTTTATTAACAACATGCTATGGTAATAATGTTGATTGTATTTTTAATTTTTACTTCAAAATATATATATATATTTATGTTGATTGTATTTTATAAGCACTTAAAAGTACTACATTTACTATAATTTTTTTTTAATAATTCAATCGTTGGAGAAAATGATATTTAAATCCTAGATGTCTTCAATTAAAACACCAAAAAGTACAAGTTAAACTACAAAGTCTCTTAACACATAATTTATTTATGGCTACAATGTAAATTGCATTCTCTAAGTTCGATCGAAATTCACTGCAGTTATCTAAATTTACTTTCATTCAATTGGGTCATTTAATTTTCAAATTTATTTAACTCATGTCCTCATCCAATTTCGTTAAAAAAATTGCCATTAAAAAATATTTTTCTCATTTGAAGCAATTATCTAAATTTACTTTCATTCAATTGAGTCATTTAATTTTCAAATTTATTTAACTCATGTCCTCATCCAATTTCGTTAAAAAAATTGCCATTAAAAAATATTTTTCTCATTTGAAGAAAAAAAAATCTATAAAATTAATATATAAAAAATATAGATATTTTATGTGAGAATCTTTTTTTCAAAAAATATTTTTTTTCATTAGTCAATTGTATACTTAATGACAAATTTTTAATGAAATTGAACAAAATGCCAGAATTGAATAAGTTTGAAACTTAGAGGACTCAATTGAATAAAAGTAAAGTTAAAGGCCTGAAATGAATTCTAGTCAAACTTAAATTGTGCAATTTGCATTTTAGCATTTCTTTATCATTAAAAATTTAATGTTTACATCTTAATGATATGATATATGTTATATACAAGCATCTATACATGTATAGAATGTATTGTTTACCAAGAGCCTTATAACTCATTTAATTAGTACCTCGTAATATTTTCAAATGAAACATCCAAGATTCAAATCTCCCATTCCCCGACTATCGAATTAAAAAAAAAAAAATTGCAAAAAAATTGTTTTGGTCCCTACTTTTTTAGGTCTTAGTCAATTTGGTCCTTATATTTTGGTAATAGTCAATTTAGTCCATGTTATTTTCAACTTGCAAGCAATTTGATTCCTACCATTAACTCACTAACAAAAATGCCTACTTGGTTAAAACAGTGTGCACTACTGGCATACCTAATGCTAATGTGTCTAAATTTTAGTATCCACATCAGCGCTTAGATGGCAAAAAATGCCACATCAACGTTTATAAAATACATATTTTTATACCAATTTTATCCTTTTCTTTATTTATATTTTTAAAATTTTCTCACCATTTCTCTGTAACCAAACAAATTTTCATTATTATTTTCTCAATTTTTATTTTTATTTTCTTGCAATTTCTTCATAACCAAACAATATCAGAGGCAATTAGATTGAAACTCTCTCTCTCAAAAAAAAAAAAAAAAACAATATCAGAGGCAATTAGATTCACCACCACTAACCCAGATCCACCACCACCAAACTCGAATTACCACCACCCCCACGGTCCAACACCACCACCGAACCCAAATCCATCACCACCAAACTCTAAAACCAAATTTCAACCATAGCTCAAACATATTAACCATCAAATAACCCAAACCCTCACACCATCATAGATCGAAGAAGGAGAGACAGAGTGGATGAGTCCAAGAAAAGTAGAGATGGAGGGAGAGAGCAAGTAGACCACCTTGATGGTGGCTCATGGCGGTGAACGATGAAGAAGGAGAGCGACTGACTATGGTAGGTTCGTCATCATTAGGGGTGCTTTGATGAATGAGAGCAACTGACTAATTTGGTCCTTCTCAATTTGGGCTTCGTCAACGATGCAATATTATGATGGAAGAAAGACAAAAATGGAGTGGGTTTGAATGTGTTGTGAGCCATATAATTGATGAATGTCACAATGCGTTTGTTTTCAAAATGGACCAATATTTATCCCATAAAAAAAGGACTATAAAGTTGTGATTTACAACTATGTTTTATGTTGGCTTTATTCCATGACAAAAAGTGTTGTAATTGCTTTAATTTTGTTCCTTGTATTTTGTGGGATTTTATTGTATTGGGTTTAGTATCAAGTTGGTGAAGACTCAAGCTTAAATGAAGAATCAGTGGATCTCGCGGGTGTCTCGCTGGAAGCTAACCCATGAAAGAGCCATGTGAGGAGCACATGACTGGAAGCTGAAGAGTCGTGCCAGGCTGTCGTTTTCGCGAGTGTCTTGCGGGTAAGGCCTTCCCGCGAGATAGTAGCGAAACATTCTTCCTAGAGGTTTTTAAAGAGTGGCTTTCTTACCCTTCACCCATACTATATATACCCTCATTACCCACAAATGTATGAGAGGTCATTTAGAGAGAAAAACCCTAGATAGGTTTTCTACAACACACACACCCATCTTTTTGAGAGAGAGCTACTCATCCTTAGTGAGAAATCGTTGTAGCCTCTTCTCCATCCCTCTCCCATTGTCATACCTTGAGAGGAGATTTGTACCCAAACACAACCCACACCTATTCAGAGTGTAGAGAGTGTTTTGAAGCTGCTGGGATGCATTGGAAGAAGCTAAGGATGGCAAATGCAACATGGAGCTTCTTGCGGGATCCGGTGAGCTAGACAAGACACGGTTCCGAGAAGCCTTGTTGGAGTAGGAGTTTGGAGCGCTTAGGTACATCGAGTAGATTAGGCTTAGAGAGTTTCTTGCTAACCTATGTATCCCAACTGATTGTCTAGTGGATCGATTTCCGCTTAGAGGGCAGCGGAGAGGTTTTTCGCCGAGTTCTTCGGTTTTCTCTTCAATAACATGTCTCGGTGTTATCTATGTTTGCATCTCTCTTCTCTACTCTTGTTCATTTCATTTTTACTGCTGTGTTACTTTAAATATGGATTAAAGTAGTTGTCTTCCTTATATGCTTGTGTTTACACTTTTCCGCACTTAGAATTAAGTTAGTGTAAAATTAACCAAGCCGTAACTTTGATTTGGGGATCTAAACAGTTCGTGTGTTTTCGACACATTTTCGAGCTTTCAAGGACCAATATTTGATTTTGATGAATGTCTAGTTGGGCCGAATTTGCCAAATAGAATAATTTTAGCAAAAATTTAGAAGAAACACATCCTAACAAAGTCGTTTAGTTATATAGCACATTTTTTACTTGAATTTGTCAAACTCGAGTTCCAAGTAGCTCGCATGGCACGCCAAGCAATGGAGCCCAAACTTGCTTGGAATTCGAGTTTGAGTTGGAACCCAAGTTCCAAAAAATGTACTACATAACTAAATAACTTTGTCAAGGTGTTTTATTTCCTAAAATTTTGCTAAAATTGTGTTATTTGACAAATTTGGTCGTCTAGTTGTTTACTCTTTTCTTCTTTCTTTTTTCATTTGTTTGTTTCTTTCTTAGGTTGATGAATGTTATTGTTAGTATTTAACTATTTATTACTGGCTACAATTTTAGCATTCCATATGAGGAATTATTATTATTATTTTTTTAATTTTAATTAGTGTGTAAACCCGTGCATATGCATGAGTACAATTAAAAATAATCACAATTATATTGTTCAAATTATACATTTTTTTAGAAGATGTTCAAATTATACATGGTATTAGTTTACACCTTTTTTAAACTATACATTTCTAAAATATGTAATGGTTTCTTATTATAAATATACATATATATTTATATATATATATATATACACACGACTTAGAATTTAATTGGTATTAGACTTCTCGGTTTTTGCACCTAATAATTCACTTGCTACAAAAATTAAAAAATTAGATGGACACGTGGCGCAAAATTGGACTCCAATTGAAATCCAATTTAGAATCTAATTGGATTTAGACTCTTTGATTTTTACACTTAATAATCCATTTGGAACAAAAATTAAAAATTAGATGGGACACATGGCACAAAATTAATAATCCAATTGAAATCTAATTGGATTTTCTCTGAACTTTGGCTTTTAATATACATATACATATATATATAGATATATATGTATTAAATTTTCATTTAAATGTTGATGTGGTATTGTTTAATATTAATTAATTATGTTATTATTTTTTTAGAACCCACATCAACATTTAGCATGCTAGTTATGCACACTATTAGCCATATAGGCATTTTCTGTTTGTAAATTAACAGTAGAGACCAAATTGATTGTAAATTAAAAATAATATTAACCAAATTGGCTACTATCAAAATGAAGAGATCAAATTGACTATAACCCTAAAATGTAAAGACCAAAATAGTATTTTCGCTTGAAAAAAAAATGTGTAGAATTTTTTGGCAAACCAGTAATTATTCATTATTGTGCTCCCTCCTCTCAAATAATAATAGGTGTCACTAATTAAATTTATGTTGGAAGTTGGAACCCACCATCATGTATGCGAAATGAGTACTTTTTTTCATTTTTTATTTTTATAATTCGATAGTTTAGAGGGAGGAATATTTGAACCTTGGACATCTTTCTTGGAAATAATACTAGAAAGTTCCAATTGTAAGAGAAGTGAGCATTTCTATTGGAGTATTGAATATTTTTTTGAGAAATGTTATGTCCACAATATTTTCACTACAAATCCAATATAGCAAATTGTTACGGGTTGTTATTGGTCAGGTAGAAAAGTAATTTGAATGGTAGGTTTAAATTAGAACCAATAACAACTAACTACCTATAATTTATTGTGAAAATGTAGTGTACGTAGTACCTCTCTTTTTTTTCTTTTTCTTTTTTGGTTTAATATCTATGAAAAGTAAATATATAATACTATGAGAGTACAATAATGTTATACTCTCTCATTTTACATAATTATGGGTCTTAGTCCCACAATTAATATGAGAGAGGAACTACACCATTGTACTCATTTATGGAGTGTATGCATTTAATACTTTTTTGCCTTTACAATTACTATTGTTTATTAGTTAATTACTTCCTAATTTATTAGTTCTGTGGAACTTTACAATAGTAAGCAATGTTAATTGTGTGAAAGTAATTACAACTCCTATATGGTAAACCATTTTAAGTTCAATAAAAAAAGTATATAGTAAATCATTTATTATTATTTAAATTATTTAATATCCTGTAAATTTTGGCAACCTAAGAAGACCATACGGTCCATACTTTCTAAAATGTAGTTACTAAGTAAGTAGGGTGGAACATTTAGGGAAAAAGTATAATTTCTGCATACATTAAAATTTAAATGCATCATGAAGACCTTTTATTAATAAAATAAAATAAAAATAAAAAAGCATCATGAAGAGTGAAGACTATGAAATTAATGATTTTGAACCATTTTAATGACTATAAATTTATTGGTTGTGCAGTCCATTATAAGAGTTAGGGGTGTCAATTCGGGTTAGCGTGTCGGGTTCGTGTCGTGTCGAGGTAGGGGTATTCGACTAAATGACTCAACCCTAACCCGACCCATTTAATAATCGTGTCATGATCCTTCAACTCTAACCCGACCTGTTAATAAGGCGGGTTGACCTGACCCAACTCATTTGATACGCTTAATAAACGAGTCGTGTTGGGTTGACACGAATGTAACACAACCCATTTCAACCTGAATAATATTAAATATAATATCTATCTAGAAATAATTATTTTTATATCCCAAAAAACAGTGCATACACTTCAAGTCTTCTACCCACATTCAAAATAATATAATTCAACAAAAATATAACATTCATCTAGAAATAAGTTCTTTACACTCCAAAAGAAGTGCATACACTTCAACCCAAATTCAAAATGACAAAGTTTCACAAAATAAAATAACATAGTTCAACAAAAATATAATATTCTTGGAACTTGCCAAATGCTAAGTACCAATATTTAAAGAATTTGAGCAAATAATAGACTAATCCTAACTATGACCATGATTATCATCCATATATTCTTTGTTGATGTCCAAATTCATAACATCCTCCATAAACTCATCCAATTTCATTTGTGTAAGTTCTATGCCACAAAAAAATAAAATAAAGTATTAGTAGTTCTAAGGTCTGTAAAATTTCAATTTCCAATTATATCCCTTGTAAATTTTTGTAATTACCAACTTTTCTTTTTAAATTTAAAATATATGTTGGATATAAAATGTATTTGACAAATCTAAAATAAAATAAATATTTCTTTGTTATATGAGTTAAACGGGTTGTGTTAAGTGGGTCATTTTGGGTTGACACAAATAAATTGGCGTGTCAAACGTGTCTATTGCGGGTTACGCAGGTTGACCCGTTTATAACCCGTTTCTTATCATGTCGCTTTCGGGTCGACTCATTTATGACCCAAGTCCATTAAGGCCCAACCCTAATCCGAAAAAACCCGTGTCGGGTTCGTGTCGTGTTCGCGAGTTGGGTTGAACATTGACACCCCTAATAAGAGTCCTTCTAGGAATACAATAAAAATGTACAACAAATTCATAATGTGGGGGTATTTTTTGCTTCAAGGAAACTCATGTGTACTCCTTAGGCAATTTTTGCTCTTATCCCACATTGGAAGGAAATTCTTCCTCTTTGTACTCTTCAACTATTGGTTCATGCCTTATAAGGTGCAAATATGAAGGATTTCCTTCCAATGTGGGACAAGAGCAAAAATTGCCTAAGGAGTATACATGAGTTTCCTTGAAGCAAAAAATGCCCCCACACATAACATTTTTAAATTAGCCAATCACTTCATACTTGGGTCAATTAAAAAAATTTTAATTACAGAATATAGTGGGCCCATGTATGATGTGATATGCTAATTTAGAAATATTTGTAATTGTTATATATATATATTGTGTTTTTTTTTTGAGGAAGTATATATATGTTGTGTTGGCAGCTTAATTGCCTTTATAATAGTAAACAATAATGATGGTTTAAAAATTAGTCTGGTTTACATATATTGTTAACTCATTTAAGCATTTTGACAGCTCCAAATGTTGGCAATTAAAAAGGAACAGTTTTAGTAAATTTCTTTTCTTTTCTTTTTTTTTAGAAGATTTTTAGTAAATTTCAGTTAGTAAGTAAGGTGGAAAATTCAACATAATTTCTACCTTAGCCCTTTAATTCAACATAATTTCAGTTAGCTTAATTGTCTTGACATGGAGTTTTAATTGATGTGGCAACATCTCATTCAGCCCGGTAACTAATATTGCAAGGAATGCACCCTAATTAATTTTAGGGGATATGTTCACGTGTCAAGACATTTAATTAATTATTGTATTATATATTACCTTCTTAAATTACACCTAAATCAATAGGACCTTTAATATTCAGTATTGATTTGCCTTTTCAAATTACTAGTCGCTAACCCGTGCAAAGCACAGGAAAACTACTTAAGAGATTTAAAAAAATAGTACTAATATTTTCCAAAGAATTTTTTCACTCTATCTCTCACTTATTAATGGTCCTATCCCTTAATGTTTAAATGTTATAAAATTTATAATTTTCTCCATAGTTTGATTTGTCTTTGCAAACGCATATTAATACGAAACATATAATTCATAAAAAAAAATTCCATTATAAGAAGACTACTATTCCTTTTTTGGGAAAATAAGAATACTATTCTAATGTTGAAATTTGGGGTTTAATGATGAAACTTCTAATCTAATAAAAATACCAATTATGTTAACGGCCCGGTATGCCTAAATGCATATAAAAAAAAAATGTGGAAACTAAACCCTGAGGAACAAAGTTGACTTAAACTAATGCATAAGTAAGACATTTTGTTGAACACATGCATTTTGTACATTGCAAGGAGTCAATTTTGTATCAGAGACAATTTCGGTTTCACTAAGGAAACGATATATTTCGATATTGATCAATACCAATTTAACATTTTGAAATTATCGTTTTATATATATATATATATATATATATATATATTATGGATATTAATTTCTTGAGGTTAAATAGTGAAATTTGTTGTATCAGGATCATTTATATTTTTTTACTCTAAATAAATATCCTACTAAGGGTCCGTTTGGATATCGCTTATTTTGCTGAAAATTGAAAACTGAAAACACTATAGCAAAATAATTTTTAACTGTATGAATAATGATGTAGGCAAGGGAGTCAATACCGTACCGGAGGCTGTATCGGTTTGGCCAGCGATACGATATATTTCGGATACCGGTCAATACCGGTGTACCGTTTCGGGTTTACCGCTATTTTTTATTTTTATAAATAAATAAATAAATAAATAAATAAATATATATAAATAAATATAAATATATATATATATATATATGTATATATATATATATATATGTATGTGTGTGTGTGTGTGTGTGTGTGTGTGTGTGTGTGTGTGTATTATAATAAATATAAAAGTTTACCATAAAACATTTCCTCAATTAAGAACTAATTATTCATGGTTTTAGACTTTAGTATCAATTAAAAGAAAAAAGAAAAACACAATATAAAAAATAGAAAGCTTAAAAGTTACCATTGCATACTAAGAAAATAAATAATACTAATAAGTTAATGCAAATAAGTTACCATTCTGCCCTAACAAAAATTCAAAAATTACAAAACTTTAAAAAAAAAAAAAAAAAAAACTTTTTTCTGTACCGGCCGGTACCGGGGGCATACCGGTCGGTAATGCCTGAAATTGGCCGGTACGGCCGGTATTTTTTTCAGTACAAAACAGGGGGGTTATACGTACCGGATTGCTAGCCGGTACGGTATATTCCGGCCGGTACGGTACGGAATTGACTCTCCTAGCTGTAGGACCCATTTTTAATGAAAGTTTTGTTGAAAAAAGAGGTTTGTGGGTCCCGTAAATAGTGCACATGACCCACTGAACAGTGCATAATCACGTGAAAATTAATTTCTCCAAAAAAAAAAAAATCACCAAAACGCCAAACATAGGGATTTTAAGCTGTATCCAAACGGGTATTAAGGATTACCTTATTTTATTCTCACCCACTTATTCTCTCTACCTTTTAGAGCTTTTTATTTTTATTTATTTTCCTTCTTTTAAACTCCTCCACATGTTTCTGTTATAATAATAATAATAACAACAAAAGCACTTATTTGCATGGTTGGCATATTCTCACAGTGGTACTCTACAAAATTTTAATTGAAGCTCAACTGTGCCATCAAATCAATTGGGCATGTCAAATAGCTGTACGCGCACATCATAACAAAAAGACACACCAAACAAAGTTAAAAACAAAAGAGACACACTACACAGTACACACAAATTTGAATGTGGCTATAGGCTTAATCTATAGCCGCATTTTTAAAACGCGGCTATAGGTTAGTTATAGCCGCATTTTTTAAACGTGGTTATAGGTCCTCCTTTAAAATTAAAAAAAATTTATATATTTGGCTAGACCTATAGCCACGTTTATGAATGCGGCTATAGACTTAACCTATAGCTGCGTTTTAAAAACGCGGCTATAGGTCATCCTTTAAAATATATATTGTGCGCACCCAAAAACCAAGACCCGTTTGGGCTGGGCCTCGCTTGGGCTCACAACTTACTTGTATAGTGGGTTTGGATTTCCCACACTGGGTCGTTCAAAGCGCCAAGGCCCAATGGTATCGCTTCCCTCTCCTCGGGGGACTGAACCTCCTCCTCACTCTGTTTTCTCTCTATTACCACTCCTCTTTTTCTTGCCTTCACCAACCCTTGTTTCCTCAAAACTCCAGGTATTTATAGTTCATAGAATAACTGAGAGGTCATAATTATTTGCCAACAAGTGCAACCGGCGGTCCAGTGTTATCGATCGTAAGTGGATGGTTAGGTAGGCATGGGAAGCGGTGAGGGTGGTGTTGGAACTTGGTTCCCATCTCCACGATAGTTCTCGGCAGAGGTGCCTCTCCGAGGCACGGCCGGGCAGGTACAGGGCGAGGTGTCCCGCGAGCCATATATTGATTACTGCTCGGGAAGGATTCGCCGAGAAATATTGAAAAGGCAAAGTTTGGGCCCCAAGCAAGCGTGACTCGGGGGTGGGCCGCATGGAAAAGGGAGACGGGCCTCATGGGCCATATATCCAGGTCAAGGTCCAAGGCCCGCTATGGGTCATGGTGCGGGGGCCGTACAATAGCCCCCCCTTGATTCGCTCCCCATTCCCGGGGATGAATCAAGGATCACGAGGGGTAAATGCGTGTCTGGGAAGTCAAAAGGTCAGTGCCCGGGTATTGTGGGGCGCATTAATGCGCATCTCAAAAGACGCACTCGGAATTGATTGATGGCCTATCTGTCATTATTGCCTGACGGTTCGTGAACCGAGGTGTCGCGCGTGTGGCCGTTTGAAACGGCGGCTCGCGTGGTTTCCTTTCAGTGGATCATTAAATGCCTCCCCTTCCACTTTCCCCCCATGCTTATAAATAGCCTTTTTAGTCCTTGGTTCTCACTTTTGCATCCTTCATATTTCAGTATCCTACTCTGCCGAGCATCCCTCTCGTGGTTCATCTACTGGCCCAGAACACACTCCCTCCCTAGAGCCCACAGTAAGTTCCTTTCCCTCTTCTTGCTTTTTCAGTTCAGCCATTTTAGTCTGTTCTTTGGTGATCACAGCACTTCTTTTCCCTTTTATCAAAAAACACTCGTTTTGGAAAAACATGAGTTACTCTTACCTCCTTTCTTCCGAGCATGCTTTGGCTAGGTTTAGGGAAGCATATAATGTTCCTAGTGATGTAGATATTGCCTACTGCAATATGGGTGATATCGACATCTAGAGGCGTCGTGGTGAAAACACGGTGTTTTTCCCTTTGATGGCCATCTTAGAGGGAGGGCTTAGGTTCCCGGTTGACCCTCTAGTCCTTAGCACCCTTAGATTTTACGGCCTTTGTCCCGACCAACTCCCTCCCAACTTTTTACCGGGTAGTGAGTTGTGTGAGTAGGTTGAACCAGTTATATGGGTTGCAACTAAACCACCACGATATTAATCAGATGTATAGCCTATGCGGCAATGTTGAGTCTGATTATTATATAAAGACTAGGGACGTAAGGGTACGGCTTATTTCATGCCTGCCAGATTCAAATCGTAACTCGGCAAAAGATTTCGTTCGGGTGAGCGGCAATTGGTTTGCCGAGGAGATCCCTTGCGCGTTTTCGCCGCGCGATGTTGGTCGGTGACTAACCTTTATTTACTTTGGTCCCTTTTTTGACTTTGGTTTGGTTATGTAATCGCTAACCCTTATTTCCTTTGTGCAGATACCAAAAGATTCAAGCTGGACATCAGAGTGGTGCATGTTCGGGACCTGAACTTCGTGCTCAGGTCGGAAATCTTCGTACATACGGACGGACAACTCCGAGCGTCCCACCTCATCCTCGGTGTCAACCCCGTTTACTCAACTTGGCAGGCGTTCAGCCAAGCTCTGCTAGTTGACAGCCCTCTCCTCTCATACATCGACGTCCGGCACGCCAACTTCCTTCCCCCTAAGCTAACCCTAGGCGAGGCGCGTGATCTCGGTCCCCGGTACATCTGTTCAGACGAGCGGCAGCCTATCCGTGACGAATCAGCCGAGCACGTGTCTGCCGAGCATAGAAAACGTGCCCACGAGCAAATCCAGCAAGCTTCTGCTCAGCCCGAGAGAGCCGCAGAGCCCGAGAGAACCGGGGGGGTTGTTGTCGCAGAACTATCCGACTCTTCCGAAACAGGATCCGATCAAGGCAACGCAATGGTGGCCAGGAGGAAGATGACAATAGACCGCTTTGTCCCGAGCGCACGGCCTACCGTGCAGCAACAACAAACCCCCGGCCGTGATGCTTCGCCCCCTGCTGCCCCACCATCCCGAATTCGAAAAAGGCCGCGCACAACTGATCAGCCTCAGACGGGCTCGGGCAACGTGCCCCCCCGACCCTCGGCCGGTATCGTCATCCGAGAACCGGTAGCGCAAACCGGGATAGACCTGGCATCTACTTCCCGAGCTCCGGCGACTTGGCGACCTTCCTTTCAACTCGGCGGCGAGCCTCTTCCATCGACGGCCAGTGCCCGGATATGGGACAAAGGTCATGGTGGCCATGTGGCACAGAGTCTGGCGTGCGGCATCCTCTTGCCCGAGGACTTGCATGCCTTCATGGAGTCGACGGATGAGTCTTTGGGGAGGCGTTTGCAGTGGCACACCATAGCGGTAACTATTTCTTCTTTCTTTACGGTTATTGGTCTCCCATCTGCTTATGTACGTGTATTTTCTATTTTTACCTTATGAAGTGAATATTGTGTGGTCAGGCCGCGCAAATGTCGTACGTTATGGACGGGAGGATGAAGGAGCTGGCCGAGGATGTTGAGCGGGAGAAGGCTCTGAAGGACGTTGCCGAGGCCATGGCGAAGGAGAAGTCGAAAATTGCCGCGGAGGCGGAGAGTAAAATTGTCGCAGCCGTGAAGGCCCAGGCCCTCGCCGAAACGAAGTTTGAGGAACTGGAGCTGCAGCTGGGCGGCACCGAGCTCAAATTGGCGGAGGCTCAGAGCCTGAATACCATGCTGGAAGGGTAGCTGGCCGATTCGAAGGCGGCGTTGGAAGCTTGTGAAAACAAGTGGTATAACGAGGGGTTCGCGGATGTCGAGAACTCAGCGGAACCGGTCATTCGCCAGGCCCATAGGCTCGGGTTTGAAGAGGGTTGGTTTGCCGCTCTTCAAGCATTGGGGATTCCCGAGGATTCTCCGTTGAGGGATCGCAACAAGATCCCTTTCCCGAGCAACCCTCAGACCGAGAATCCCGCGCCCCTCATTATTGACGAAGAAGAGACTTCCAGCATGAGGGAACTAGTGAACGCCATTGATTCTCACGTGGTTCCAACCGACATGGAGGGGACCAGCCACCCCCATGCGGGGGGCCAGACCGGGGGGGACATCCAGCCGCCAACTCCTCACGCCGAACAGCACTCCCAAGGGGACGCATCTTCCGCTCACGCCGTGGACATCTAAATTTGAAAACCAACCCTTCTTTACTTTTACTTTGTTTTTTTAGAATTTTGAGAAGCGGAATTGCCTACGTCACCGGGCTATGGTGACGAGATACATTATTTATGTTGTTTTTTATTTGTTTTGAGTTGCCGGGTTTTGGCAACAAAACATTGATTTAAGTTTTATGCTTTAGTATGAATGCTTTATTGCTTTACCGTGTTGCTCCTTCGTATTCGACCGAGTAATGAACCGTTGTTGGTTGCCTTTATTGTGATGTGTCAGACCATGGCAAAGCCTCCTCATGCTCGGTGATAGTGATCTAACCGAGGGTCAGGGTTCCAGATGCTCGGTGCTTAGATCAAGCCGAGAGTAAGGGTTCTGTCAGTTTTCGTTAAGGCTTAAGCGTGCTCGGTGGTTAAGATCGAACCGAGAATCTGGCTTCTTTCCTTAGAGTAAAAAGGTTAAGGTTTCCACCTGCTCGGTGAGTAGATCGAACCGAGAGTCAGGTTTCTGTCCTTAGAGAAAAGGTTAAGGTTTCCACCCGCTCGGTGATTAGGATCGAATCGAGAGTTAGGTTTCTGTCCATAGAGTTAATCGCTAAGGTTTCCACCTGCTCGATGAGTAGATCGAACCGAGAGTCAGGTTTCTGTCCTTAGAGAAAAGGTTAAGGTTTCCACCCGCTCGGTGATTAGGATCGAACCGAGAGTTAGGTTTCTGTCCATAGAGTTAATCGCTAAGGTTTCCACCTGCTCGGTGAGTAGATCGAACCGAGAGTCAGGTTTCTGTCCTTAGAGAAAAGGTTAAGGTTTCCACCTGCTCGGTGATTAGGATCGAACCGAGGGTCAGGTTTCTGTCCTTAGGATTGGCCAAGAATAGAAGTTGCCCGGTGAATGGGATGGAATCGAGAATTTTGGTTAGATCAGTGCGAATCTGCATGAAAAACATCATTAGTATAACCAAAAAACATATACAACAAGTTGTGGTTTATTCCATGCTCGGGGAATCGCCCATCAATGATAGTATTTCTTGAGGTTGTAGACGTTCCACGGTCGGGGCAGTTGTCTCTCGTCCAGGTCGTCCAAGAAATAAGCCCCGGTGCCGGCTACGGCCGTGACCCTGTAGGGTCCCTCCCACGTCTGCGCCAATTTCCCGGCACTTGAGTCCTGCATGTTGCCCACGGCCCTTCTGAGAACCAAATCCCCGGGGACAAACTCCCTGGTTCTCACGCCTCGGTTGTATCTCTGGGCGAGCTTCTGCTGATACTCCGCGAGCCGTATTGTCACCATTTCGCGGTACTCTTCCACCTTGTCTAAAGATCCTACCATCATTTCGTCGTTTTGGGTGTGATCGAACCGGGCTACTCGTGCACTGCATAGATTCATCTCGGCAGGGATTACGGCTTCCGCTCCGTACGTGACAGAAAAAGGGGTCTCCCCGGTGGACCGTCTAGGAGTGGTGCGGTATGCCCACAGGACTTTGGGTAGTTCCTCGGCCCTGTTTCCCTTTGCTCCCTCCAACCTTTTCTTCAGCCCACTCACAATCACCTTATTCACGGCCTCGGCCTGACCGTTGGCCTGCGGGTAAGCCGGAGTTGAGTACCTGTTTTTGATGCCGAGGCCGTTGCAAAATTCTCGGAACGCCCGGCTGTCAAACTGTAGCCCGTTGTCAGATACGATAGTGTTCGGCACCCCGAACCTGGTGATAATATTTTTCCAAACGAACTTCTTTACTTCCACATCTCGTATGTTGGCCAATGCTTCAGCCTCCGCCCATTTGGTAAAATAGTCGACGGCCACTAAAACAAACTTTCGGCCGCCTGTTGCCCGAGGGAACGGGCCGATGATGTCCAGCCCCTATTGTGCAAAAGGCCAAGGACTGCTGATCGGGTTCAGGTGGCCCGCGGGCTGATGGATCAGAGGGGCGTGCTTTTGACACTGCTCACACTTAAGCACATACTCAGCGGCATCCTTCTGCATCTGAGGCCACCAAAACCCCTGAGTCATTGCTCGGTGCGCCAATGAACGTCCCCCGACATGGCCGCTGCACACCCTAGAGTGGAGCTCCGCCAAGAGCTCTCCCACCTTCTCCGGGCATAAGCACAAGAGGTACGGCCCTCCGAAAGACCGTCGATACAAAGTCTGATCTTCTGCCAACCAATACCGAGAAGCCATCCTACGGATCCTGATGCCCTCCTTTTCGTCACTCGGCAATTGGTCGTCAGCCAGAAAGTTGGTAATGAGGTCGATCCAGCACGGGGCAGGTGCCGTGATGGACGTGACATTGATCCCTATAGTTCCCAAGTCGCTCACTACCCGGACGCTCGGCTCCAAGATAAGCTCGACTTTGATTTGCCGTGGTATGTCCTCGGTTACTGACGACGCCAGAGTGGCTAGGGAATCGGCGTGTCTGTTCTGTGTTCGGGCTATGTGGAAAACTTTCACCGCGTTGAAGCTGGTCATAACTGTCCTGGCTTGTTCTAGGTATGCTCTTATCCGGGGATCTCGGGCTTCAAAACTGCCCTGCACCTGATTAACCACCAGCCGCGAATCCGAGTATAGCTCAATCTCCCGAGCCCCCAGGCTCGAAGCTACCCTCAGTCCGGCCAGAAAAGCCTCGTATTCCGCCTCGTTGTTGGATGCCCTGAATCCCAATCTAAACGAGTGTTCTAGTCGTATCCCCTCGGGGGCGATCACAACGACTCCTGAACCGGCACCCGTGGAGCTTGACGCGCCGTCCACGAATATCTTCCACGGTCGGGGTTCCAGTTGGCAAACCACCACCCCCTTCTCTCTGGGCGAAAACTCAGCGATAAAATCCGCCAGGATCTGGCCCTTTACCGAGCTTCGTGGTCTGTACCGTATGTCAAAGGAACCGAGCCGAGTCCCCCATTTGGCTATACGGCCCGTAAAATCCGACCTCTTCAACAACGACTGTAATGGGTACTTGGTCAGGACGTGTACGGTATGAGCTTGAAAATAGTGCGGCAACTTCCTGGTGGCGTGTATCAGGGCTAATACGAGCTTCTCCAACGGCAAGTATCTCGTCTCGGCCTCGACAAGAGTTTTGCTGATGTAGTACCCGGGTTGCTGGATCCCTTTGTCCCTCAGTAGTACTGCACTCACGGCATGCTCGGATACCGCCAGATACATGAACAGATCCTCACCTGCCTCCGGCGCCGCGAGCACGGGCGCCCGTGCCAAATAAAACTTCAGATCCATAAAGGCCTTTTCGCACTCCTCGCTCCACCGAAATCCAGTCCATTTCTTCAGCAGTTGGTAGAATGGCCGGCAGCGATCTGCGAATTTTGAGATGAACCGGTTAAGGGCGGCCAGCATCCCGGTTAGTATTTGCACTTCCTTCGGGTTGCTCGGTGGCTTCAGTCTTTTCACTGCTTCTATCTGGTCGGGGTTGACCTCAATCCCCCGTGTACTGATTAGGTACCCCAAGAACTTCCCGGCCCCGACGCCAAACGCGCACTTCTACGCATTAAGGGGCAACTTGTGTCGTCGGAGAACCTCGAAAACCGCTTGGAGGTCCCCCATATGCAGGGCTTCCTGTTTGCTTTTAATCACCATGTCGTCGATGTATACCTCGACCGTGTGCCCTATCTTGTCTCGGAACATTCTTGTCATCATTCGTTGGTAGGTGGCCCCGGCGTTCTTCAGTCCGAAGGGCATCCTCGTGTAGTGGTAATTTGCCTCCGGGGAAATGAACGCCGTTTTTTCTTGATCCTCGGGAGCTAGGGCGATCTGGTGATACCCTTGGAAAGCGTCCAGAAAGCTCATCCTCGGGTGCCCACAAGTGGCGTCCACCAACTGATCAATCTTTGGCACGGGAAAAGGATCTTTCGGGCAGGCTCTGTTCAGATTGGTGAAATCGACGCAGACTCTCCACTTGCCGTTCTTCTTCTTTACTACCACGGTGTTCGCCAACCACTCCGGGAAGAAGATTTCCCGAATCACCCCTGCCTCTTTTAATCTCTGGACTTTCGCTTTTACTGCCTCGGAGTGCTCCCAGGCTGATCTCCTCGGCCTCTGCTTTTTAGGGGCGAATGAGGGGTCAACCCCGAGTCTATGCATGATGAAGGCGGGATCCACCCCGGGTACCTCGTATGGACTCCATGCAAACACGTCCACGTTCTGTATCAGGAGTAGCAACATCTCTACTTTTTCCCGGTCCTCCATGCTCTCCCCTATTTGGAAGTATTTGTTCGTGTCCGGCAACACCTTAACCTTTATCATGCTCTCGGCGCGCGCGACCTCTGGCGGGCCCTGTAATTGCTATAAAGGCGTCCCCGACGACGGACATTTGGGGCCGGCCTAGTCCTTCTGGTCGGTCTGCTCCTTCCAATCGACCATTGCGATCAAACATTGCCTGGCCGCCTGCTGACTTCCTTGTATCACCGTGACACCATAGTCAGTGTGAAACTTGACCCTCATATGCAGAGTAGACGGGATAGCCCCCATTGCATGTATCCATGGCCTCCCTAGAATCGCCGTGTATGGGGAGTACGAGGTAACTACAAAGAAACTCACCATCGCCTCCTTGCCTCCCATGTTCACGGGCATACAGATTCGCCCCTCGGGCGCCACCATCTTCCCATCAAATCCAACCAGGGGAGTGTTGTACTTTGACAAATCCTCAATCCTTAATCCGAGCCCCCTGAATAGGTCCGGGTACATAACGTCCGCTCCGCTTCCCTGGTCTATCATTATTCTCTTCACAACGAAGTCGCCAATCCTTGCCGTGACTATCAATGCGTCGTCGTGCGGCTGAATGGTTCCTTCCAGATCACTGTCGTCGAAAGAGATCGGCTCTCGGGTAGGTCTGATCTTCTTCGCGGTAGGCGGCACGCCAGTTCTCCCTTCTACCGATATCACTGTCAACACCTCCTTCCCTTTTGCTGTTGAGGTTCCCCTCAGGGCGGCGTGGATAACGTCAATTATCCCAAGAGGGGGCGGAAGGGGATTTCCTCCGCGAGGGGCGCCATGTCCCGTTCCCCGATCCCCGGCATCCATCACAAAATCCTTGAGGTGTCCCGCCCTAGCCAACTGCCCGAGATGGTCCTTTAATACTCGGCACTGCTCGGTAGTATGCCCCCGGTCTTTGTGGTAGGTGCAGTATAGGTTCTGATTCCTCCTAGAGGGGTCGCCAGCCATCCGGTTCGGCCATCTGAAATACGGCTCGTGCTTGATCTTATCCACAATTTTATGCACGGGTTCCTTGAACGTCATGTTCACTTCCCCTGCTGGCGTTACTGGCTCTTGAATCCTCAGATTTCCCCGTGCCCTCTGTTGAAAACCGCTCAGCCGAGGACGATCTGTCACCTGTGCCTTGCCTTTGCTTTGTATTCTATCATCTTCCAACCGCTTGTACTCCTCGATACGCCTCATCAGCTGCCTCATATCCTCGGGAGGTTTCTTGGTTAATGATTCCCTCAACCCTGACTCGTCAGGCAACCCCATTCTGAAAGTGCTTGCTGCGATCTTCTCATTCCCTCCGCCAATCTCATTGTAGAGCTCCCAGTATCGGCTAGCGTAATCACGGAGGGTTTCCCCTGCCCTCATTTTCATAGACAACAGCGCGTCCACCGGTTGTTGTTCCCGGCTGCACGTCACGAAACGGGAACCGAACTCCTGTATTAGCTCGGCGAAACTGTGAATGGAGCCCTTGTGCAACCCGTTGAACCACCTCAAGGCCGTAGGACCAAGGCTTGAGGGAAAAACCTTGCACATCAGAGCGTCATTGCGGGTATGCAAAGACATCATCTGGATGTAGTGGCTGACATGCTCCACGGGGTCCGTTCTCCCACCATACGAATTGAACGGCGGACGCGTAAATCTGTCCGGCATCGTTGCTCGCTCAATATCTGCTGAGAATGGTGACTGAGCCGGCCTGCGCAGTGCACGGCTCATAGCATCCATGGCTGCATTCCTTGGCCGCCCCTCCGGAGAATCCGAGTCCCGATTCCCGTATTCCCGCGACCGAGATCGATTTCGCTGCCGGTGAGATTCAGCTGAATGGGAGCGGTCCCGGCGGCGACGGGACTCCCTTGAGTGCGGGCACTCCCTGCGGTGTCGTGATCCTGATCGATTCGATCCCATCTCGCGTCTCTCTTCCTCGGCGTCTGGCCCTCTATCTCGGTCGTCTTAACCGGCTCGGCGGCGCTCGTTTCGCGCTTCCAACTCCAGGTCTTGTACTAGCCTCCGCAGCCGCTCAAGCTCTTCATCCCTGACGTCGGGCTGTCTATGCCGGGAAGCATGGGACACCGTTCTCCCCGTTTGATACGACCCTTCCCCGAGGCCGGACCGCTCTTCCAATTGCTCGTAAACCGGATCCTCGCGTCTCTTCTGCCTCCGTTCCCGCCAGGTAGAGCCCCTGGAAGACCCTGCCGAGCCACTCTCGGCGCTACCTCTGGACATCTTTTCTGTACACGAGCCTTGGCGGAACTACTGCTTAGTAGGATTTCCCACAGACGGCGCCAGTTGTGCGCACCCAAAAACCAAGACCCGTTTGGGCTGGGCCTCGCTTGTGCTCACAACTTACTTGTATAGTGGGTCTGGATTTCCCACACTGGGTCGTTCAAAGCGCCAAGGCCCAATGGTATCGTTTCCCTCTCCTCGGGGGACTGAACCTCCTCCTCACTCTGTTTTCTCTCTATTACCACTCCTCTTTTTCTTGCCTTCACCAACCCTTGTTTCCTCAAAACTCCAGGTATTTATAGTTCATAGAATAGCTGAGAGGTCATAATTATTTGCCAACAAGTGCAACCGGCGGTCCAGTGTTATCGATCGTAAGTGGATGGTTAGGTAGGCATGGGAAGCGGTGAGGGTGGTGTTGGAACTTGGTTCCCATCTCCACGATAGTTCTCGGCAGAGGTGCCTCTCCGAGGCACGGCCGGGCAGGTACAGGGCGGGGTGTCCCGCGAGCCATATATTGATTACTGCTCGGGAAGGATTCGCCGAGAAATATTGAAAAGGCAAAGTTTGGGCCCCAAGCAAGCGTGACTCGGGGGTGGGCCGCATGGCAAAGGGAGACGGGCCTTATGGGCCATATATCCAGGTCAAGGTCCAAGGCCCGCTATGGGTCATGGTGCGGGGGCCGTACATATATATATATATATATATATATATTTGGCTGAACCTATAGCCATGTTTATGAACGTGGCTATAGACTTAATCTATAGCCACGTTTTTGTAAACGCGGCTAAAAAAATGCGGCTATAGACCCGCGTGTTTTGTAGTGAAAAGAAACAAAGAGGTCTGGTTTTCGCGAAAAGAAGAAGAAGAAAAAAAAGATAAAGAGAAGCAGTCATAGAGAGAGAAACAAACTTGAGGTAGAGAAGAAACAAAGAAATAGAAGACAGAGGAGCACACAAAACAAAGGAGGAGTTTTTATGTTGATTGGATGGAGAGTTGAGAAAAGGAGATGGAGTTGCTTTCAATGAGATAGTTGAAGAAGAAGAAGGAGATGGAGTGCATTAGAAAAAGAGTTTTTGATCGGGGGTTTTGTTTTGGGGGGTCTTGGGCTGAGTAAAGGTAGAGTCAGGTTTTAGAAACGTTCAATTACGTTTTTTTTTTTTTTTTAATATTGTGCTGGCGTGGAAAATTGTGAGAGTTTCGGAAGTTTCGGTTATATATATATATATATATAGATTAATATTATTATTTTAAAAAGCCTTTCCATTTGTACCCTTTTTTTTTTTAGAAACAGGGCCAAGCCTGAAATTTTTTTTATTAAGAAACTGAAAGATCAGTGAAAATATAAGTGTCTACATCTAATAGAACGGATTCCATCCAAACTAACAAAGGAAAAGAAATCCTTGTTTTCTGGGCTAAGGCATGTGCAATAGCATTACCCTACCTAACAATGTGAGAGAAAGACGAGCTCCAAAAGTTTACAAGAATTTGAGTGTCCTTCACGAAGTGACCAATAGAAGAGTGCAACAAATCACAACCTTGGAGTGCCCTGATAACAGTTTCTGAATTGCCTTCGAACTGGCACTGTTGGAGACCAAGTTCTGAAGCAAAAATGACCGCACATCTCGCTGCTACCATCTCCAAACTGTCCACACTATGCGGTTTAAGGATTTTTTCAGCCATAGCTGCAACAACCTGCCCCATAGAGTCCCTAACCACGATACCAATCCCAGCCTCATCACTCTTACCGAACATTGCTCCATCAAAATTTGCGGCCAACCATTTGCTGCATCGGACCTGTTTTCCTCTACTGCTGCTGCTGCCACTGAGTTCACCTCGGCCTAATTGAAATTTTTGCAGAAAATTTCTGCTGCTGTTGCCATTTGTATGGTTATATTGGTTGAAATTCTAATATATCTATCCAAAAAAAAAAAAAAATCATTTCGATTTAATTACTTTTATTTTATTAAAAAAAAATAGAACAATTACTTTTACTTCTTTAAGGCTATTTTATTACTTTACATACACTATCGTAGGAATCAAAAGGACACATTTTATGTGTATAAAAGGGGAAAAATCCACAAAAATCAACTAATATTATGTCGTATTGTTTCTTAAAAAAATATTGGGTCATCTTCGAAACAACGAAGTCTTGAAACATTGATGGCTGCTCTACCTAGGCTTGCGCCCCAAGTTTTGCAGCAGGAAAAAAGAGTGTCATTTCCTTATAGGATTATGGACTTCGCCGCACACATGACTTCTCGGTTCCTCTATCGAACGCATCAAATTCCTTCTCACTCTTTCTTCGACTTCTATCTTAGTAATGCATTTAAACATTTTTCACTCTCTCTTGGTCTTTTGTATGTCACGGCTTTGTGTCCTTTTCCTCACAACTAATTGATATGTGAGTCTCTCTCTCTCTCTCTCTCTCTCTCTCTCTCTCTCTCTCTCATTTGAATTTGAAAATTCTCGGCCAATTTTGTGAAAAAGAAAATTATTTTTGTGTTTGTTAAAATTTTGAATGTAATAACAATTTCGTAGTTTGATTGTTTGGGAAATTGTAGCGTGCATTGAATTTTGGAGGGGATCTTAGGGTAACAACATCGAAGAACCTTTCTTTTCTTCTCATTTTTTTTTTTTTAATACAAGATAGAAATTCTACTCTAGTCATCTAAGTGTATATATGTGTGAAACTCCCTCCTGGAGACTTGAACCCCAGTCCTTGCCCTCCATATCCCACAAGCACATATACTTGTAAAGTGACCATCGCACCAAAGATATGGGGTGATATCGAATAACTATTCAAATTGTTGTTTTCAAGTTATTCCATTCCATAGATGTGTTGAATAATAATAACAATTTGGCCTCACCCAAAAAAATTCACATACTAGCAAGTTTGCTCTAATTTAGTTTGAGAAATCAGCTTAAGCAACCAAAACACTTTAAAAGTAAAAACCAAAATTTTTAGGTGTTTTGTTTTCTTGATTTCCTATTTTTAAACAAGATGTGAAGATAAGAAAATAAGATTGTTTAACTTTTAGCTGAATTTTTAATATTATGTCACATCTTACAAATTTTAATATTTATTTTTAATTAATTTTGTATTATGTTTTATTTAAACCTTCCACTATTATCTTGCCATATAATTTTTTCTTTAAATAGTGTAATATATGATTCTTAAAAAAAAATAGTGTAATAGATAATGGTCATATATATATATATATATATATGGCTGGGTTAAAGTTACACCAGGTGTAACTTTAAGCAGTATTACGCCACCCAATATTTTTTAATTAGATGTAAATTTTGATAAATTCATCGCTGGATTACATTATCTTTGCTTATTCTCTATGCTTACAAAATTTAAAGATGATCAAAGATCAATAGCCATGTCATCAATCAATTGTTTAAATTTAAGTTTTTGTAGTTTAAAATAATGCATAAAAGATGAGTTTATGGATTGAATGGTAAATTACATCCGATTAGCATGAAAATTGGTATGCATGTTAAGAACATATAGAATATGTAATTCAATGGTTGGATTTTCAAAATATGAATTTAATAACAAGTTATTGGGTGGTGTAACATTACTTAGAATTACACTAGGTATAACTTGAACCCAACCCATATATATATATATATATATATATGTATGTATGTATGTATGTATGTATATTGTAAAATTCTTGCATGAATTTTGCGGGTTATTGACTAGAATAGATCATATTTTGACTTTTAGCTCAACAAAATGGTGTTTGCATGAAGTTTGAGTTACTAACTAGAAAAAAAAAAAAATCTATAAAAAAAATAAAAGAAAAAAAAATTCATATTTTGACTTGTGATTGACCTCAAAAACTTTGCATTTAAGCTTTTTGAAGTCTCACAAATTTCTACAAACTCATTATAATTATTTTTTTTAGAGTTAAAATATAAATCCTTTAAATGGTATAATATAATATAATTCCCACTAGAAGCACAGGCAAAATCATAATAAATGCATATTAATGATTAACATAATTATAAAATTCCATACTTAGAAAACAAAAGTAAAGAAAATTTATATTTTTTAAGAATTTCTTGTGTGTGTATCTATAATCTATATCCATATCAGCTTTTAGGATCTTAAATTTTTACTTTTTTAACTTTCACTTTTTACATATGTATCTATATCCATATCAACTTTTAGGATCTTAAAATTTTACTTTTTTAACTTTTACTTTTTACATATCATTATTTGAATATGTTTTTTTAAATTAAATATAACATTTATTCTATATATAAACCTTCCATTAGAATCTTGTCATATTAGTATATTCTTCAAGAGATCAAATTCTGTAAGGATGTGGTGTAAAATTTATGTTTTAGCCCTCCAATCCCAACACGCCACATCATCTTATCACATATTTAAGAATAAACACAACTACACCCAATCAATTCTAATACCCATATATAAATTCAACCAAATTGGAAATTTATTAAGATGTTATTAGGTATGGTAAGATGTATTGAATTTTAAGTAAAATGTTGATGTGGCAATCACTTATTAGATAGTGTAAAACATGAGTTTTACACCCTATCCTTATCAAATTCGGACTCATTCTTCAAATGGTATAATATAAAGTTTCATATAATCATAATCATAATAAATGTCTTTAATAATTATTGTAATTATCAAATTTCATATTCAGATATAAAAATAAAATAGTGAAAAAATAATAATATTAAGTTAATATTTTCCGTGCTAGTCGACTAATATATATATGAACAAAGTTTAGCTACAAAATTGGTTGTAACCTCAATAAAATAAATATTACTACATATTTTGAAAATCTAACCATTTACTCTCTCTCTCTCTCTCTCTCTCTCTCTCTCTCTCTCTCTCTCTCTATATATATATATATATATATATAAGCAATTTGAAATTTTGTTAATTTCTTCATATTGTGTTACATAAGCTTTTTTGACCTTTAAAAAAAAAAAAAAAAAGCTTTTGAGACCTCACAATTTATACATCCATTATTAATATTTCTTTTAATTGAGTGTAAATTTTATTCTATATTAAACCCTTCATTAAAATCTTGCCGTATTATATTTTCTTTATATGGTAGAATAAACAGTTTTATATATAAACACCATTATAGTAAATGTCTATCAATAACTACCATAATTATCAAATTACATATTTAAACAAAAATATAAATAAAATAAAAAATATATAAAATGATATTTTGTTAAATTTCCCGTGTTTGCACAAAATCGATGTTGCAAATGATAATTTTTTTTTTTATCAATTCGTAAAAAGGCAAAAAAATAAAATAAAATAAAAACTTCTTTCATATAACTTGAATTATTTTTAATTTTAAAGTATTCTTAATGGATGTACTAGTACACATGTTAAGATAGAACTTTATAATTCAGTAGATTTGTTTTTCATGGGGAATTGATTCTACAATCCATACTTTTATTAGTTTTTGGTATATTTTAATGCATGTGGCATTTTTTTGATACTTAGTAACGAACTTAACGGACTCACAAGAACACGTTAACAAAATATTGTTATTTAAAGATATTTTAAAATTGCGCGCCAATAATCACTTTACAAATAAAAGTTGTTGTGGAGATAGGAGTAAGGGTTGGAGTGCAAATCTTTAAAAGAAAACTTCACACACATGTATACTTAAATTAGGCTAGAATAGAATTCGTCTCAATCAACATCAAGTACCAACGGTCCAGATTTGGCCTCATTCTACATATCACAACACACTCTCTAGAACCAGATCCTAGTAGTAGTACTAGATAGTAGACACCCAACCAAACCAATGCGGCAATGCAAAACCCTTATAACCCTCACTATAAAAACAAACAAAGAAGTTACTAAAATCCTCGCTTGTGTGTAGTGTACCTTGTCTTGTCACGTTCAAGGTTTTGTCTTTTCTAGTACTAGGAAAGATGGAGATGGAGAGAGTCTGCTCAAACGCTCTCGTTTCTGAGGGCTTTCTTTGCTCTGTCATGGAGGCTATGCTGCTTCAAACGGCCAAGTCTCTTGCTTTTTTTCTCTTGATGGTATAGACCGTATACACTTCACGTTTTCTGGGATTTTTTTTTTTTTTTTTTTTTGTGTGAATTTGTTGTGAATTTTGTTTTTTATGTGTTGCTAGCTTTCTTTTTAATTCTCTGATTTTGTGCAATATAGGAGCTTTTTTATTGTAAAGCTGTGAATTATATATTGTTTTATGTACTGGGTTTCTTTCTGTTTTCACTCTTGCATAGGGGGAAAAAAAAAAAAAACCTGAACTTTTAGTACTTGAAGTTGAACGTTTTGTTGAAACTATTATGTGAGAAATTTAGGGAACATAAGAAAAAAAATTGTCCTGGATTTTCCTCCTGTGTCTCTTTGGGTCAAAAAAGAGAACAGATATGAGTATTTCAAAAATTGTTCTCGTTTCTATCACTTTTGTCAAAAAAAAAATAAAAAAAAATTGTTTTTCGTTTGTTGATTGGTTGACTTGGTTCCAGCCTCTGCCTAGGATGAGCGAAAATTTTCTTGATCCTTGTTTTTATTTTTATGAATTCTTGTTCTACATTGTAACATAGAACCTGTTCTCCCAGCAGAGAATGTCATACACTTTAAAAAAAAAAAAAAAAATTTGTTGCCTGTGGGCTTATATTACCAGATCACCTACTAATGTGTAGGCCAAACATCATAATTTTTAGTGTTCTCTAAAAACAGTTTTTCCCCATTTGTTTAAAGCTCGGATTAAGTTTTTGGAGTTGGTGGAAGGGGGATTCTTTTGCAATCTGAAATATGGTCTGCCAAATACAAAATAATAAAATAGGCTTTAACCTTCTTAGGGTCTGTTTGGTTAAGCATTTTGGAACACTAAAAAGCACATTTTTTTTAACCCAAAACACCATTTTGCAACTGTTTATTCAAACGCACCAATTGATCTTTATTTTATACGAATTATTTAATTAACATGAGTTTGAAATTCTTTCAGATGGGAATTTTGCCAAATGGAATGGATTTCTTCCCAGGAGAACCAGACCCAGTTGGAGGGTTAGTGACTTGATTTCTCTTGCTTTGTTCTAATTCCTGCTCTTTTTATTCCTTTGTAAAGAGGAATGCTATAAAAACGATTTCATTTTTCAGGTTTCCAATCTCTGAGCTTCGTGCAGCGAAAGCACCTGTTTCAGAGAACATAGATTCCAGTGAAACAGAGGATGATGAAGACGACGATGTCGACGACGACGACGACGACGATGATGATGATGATGAAGGCGATGATGAGGATACTGAATCTGATGATGATGGTGAGGATAAAGGGGATCTCGAAGATGAGCCTGGGGCCAATGGTGATGGCGGAAGTGAAGAAGATGACGATGATGGTGATGATGAAGATGACGATGACGACGATGATGATAATGATGATGGTGGAGAAGAAGATGAGGAGGAGGATGAGGAAGAAGAGATACCTCAGCCTCCTGCAAAGAAGAGGAAATGAAAATGTGAACTTTGCATCTTTTTTCTTTATCGTTTTTATTTGCAGGTGGTCTGTCAGCTTATTCTAGAAAATATGCTTACTTTTTTATTCATAAGGAAATGTGCAGTATTTGATCAACTATACGATCTTTTTATTTTTATTTTTATTTTTATTTATATTTATCACATTCACTTCTAATGATTCTAGAATATTTTTATGATCTCCCATGGGAAATAATGGGAGACTCTAATAGCGTGTGTAGTAGAAATAAAGGAACAAAAGCAGATATATTTCCATGATGGCGGCTATTCGTGCATGGGCATGATAGCGCGGGACAATTAGTTGAGTGATTTAACAAAATACCGGTAAGAGAAAAAATATCACTTTCTAAAAGTGAGGAAAGAGAATTAATTCGACATAATAAATACCAAACTTAGGAGTGATTTGGCATTTCCATTATCGAATTGAGCTAGATGGGGTCCACTAATTCGACAAAATATATAACAAATTCTCAGGGAACTCTCGAATTCTTATGTGACTCGTCTACCCAATCTCGTTCTAGGATCTCCCCAATTGACATATAAGAAAATGAAATTGGATCAGAGGGCACTGGTGTGATACCGACCTAGGATTCTTCTATGCTTAAGTCAGAATTGTAAAAAATATTGATCAATTAGAGAGAGAGAGAGTAATAATCTTTTGGTTGCATACCTTGGTTGCAACAGCCTTGGGGTGACCATTGGAAGCTTCATTAATGGTTTATAGGTGTTCATTTAGGAACTTATTTAGCTTTTTGATAAATGTGTGCTAGAATATACTTGCAATTTGAAAAAAAAAAAAAAAAAGTAAAAGTGAGATTTTAAAAAGCTGTAGATAAAAAACTAAAAGTTATTTTACAATCCAATTGCCAAACAGAAAAACATATGGTGTTTTGATGACTGGTCAGCGACGGTTGGATAGTAGTTGTCTAGTATTTGTTATTGTCACCACCTGTTATATGCAATTAATGTGGGTCTTTAATGATGGATAATTTTGTCCACCCACTTGGATGACCTTATTTATTTTCCCATAACCACCGGTATGAGTAATAATGAACAACTTCAAAAACCAACAAAAATCCCTTTGTTTGAAAAGTAAAAATGAAAAAAAAATTGAGAATCTTATTCAATTTGGGTAGAAAAGTTTGGGAAATTTGGGGAGTAGACTGATCATTTGGGTTGTCTTTTTTTTTTGAGAAAAAAAATTTGGTTTTCAAAACACTGAAAATGACAATTTCTCTTCTTCTTTTTTTTTGTTTGGGGGGGGGGGGGGGTCAACTTGCTGAAATTGTTAGTACTTTTTTAGTTCAAAATATCAGTTTATCGCACATTTGACTATTTATGATTTTATGTGCCAAATATAACCCAATTTTTGTAACACAATGGAAAAAATGTATTGATACCCTTGAATTTTGGAATTGTTGCCCTTCCACTCCTAAACTTTTATTTAAACCAATTTAGTACATAAGCTTTGGTACCGTAGCAAATAGCTTTAACTTTTTCTTTTGCCAATTTAGTACATAAGCTTTGATACTGTAGCTATAAGACCCTCTTAGCCACTCCACCACCCCCCCAATGCACCCACCGCACCAATTTTACCAATTTTGCACCAAATAATTTTAAAAAATGATAATGAAGGGGACTTACTCCAACAATATCAAAGTTTATGGGTCTATTTGTTACAATACTAAAGTTCATGTAATAAATTGGCTGAAATAAATGTTTTGGGGTGTATATATTATAGTATTAAAGTTTATGTACTGAATTGGCTAAAATAAAAGTTAGTTTATGGGGATGTAAAAACAACTACCTTAAAGTACAGGGGTGTAGACATTTTACATCAATACAATTGCCAAAGTTCTTCTCGTGACTCATACACCTAGATACCGTCAATTTTATCTGGTTACATGCAAGTGAATTAAAAGATGAATGATTGAAGCATTCTTCTCACTTGAATAATGTAATAAGTAAAGTTTTTTAGATATCAATTGACAAAGTGCATGTCAAGATAATTTGGTATTAATAAAGTTAAAACAAATATTTGAAATTATAGATATGTATAAGAAGCACTCACAAGTATGAAAAGTATGAAGCCGAAGTATGTCAATAAAATTGGCACAAATTATGAATGCTTAGACCTATTTTTTAACGGTCCATAACCAAAATAAACAGCTTTTCGAAATATAAGACGATGTCCCTGGATTTTGTATTGTTTACAATGACATGATATTTATAGAAGAGATCATGTATAGATAAGTAAACAATCAAACTTTGATTTATATTCTTAAATTACAACAGAGTGTCAACCACAATGCACCCAAAAATTAAACACAACTATTGATTATTTTTCAAGATATTAGATTGTAAAATAAGTTTTTATGATAGTAAATTTCTTATTAGTTTTTATTCTTTGTCAAATTAGGTATCTAGTAGGGCATTTGTAATTTTGTTCTTTGTTTTGGGATGTTGATATTGTGTGGAAGTAAAACTTGTGTGTTTGTTTTAAATTTTAATTAGATTTTCAAAGGGTAGATTAGACTCCTTTGCATTTGTGCTATTTTGTTTTGATTAGCAATGCTAGGATTTGTATAATTTTATAATTATTGAATGAGTATCAATCCATTGAGCTAAACTCTTTTTCAACATGGGTGAATCCAAATCAATATACTCTCTTAGTTTTACCATAACTCATTGCAGTTCTCTAATTTTACTTTCGTTCAATTCAGTACTCTAAATTTTAACTTTACTCAATTCAGTACTCATGGTAGTTTCCATTAGAATTGTGCCATTCGTGACCTCAAAACTACATCATTTTAGGTTTTACAATTAAAAATTAAATCCAAAAAGATAATAACAATAATTTTTTCATAAAAAATAAATTAAAAAGAAATTGATATATTTTACCAAAAAAATTTAGCAAACTTTCCCCAGCAATCCAGCAAACTTTCCACGCAACCAAACAAACTAGAACAATCCAATCACAACACGAACCAAATTAAAGCAAAATATTCCATTGCCAATGAAAGAAACACCACCCAACAAGGTAATAGGTAATGAGTTGTCAAGAGCCTTGTGGCACAATTGGTTGGCATTTCCTAATATATTCATGACATCTATGGTTCAAAACCCCACTTTCCTTAATAACTACCGAAATATCAAAAAAAGAAGTAACGAGATTAGGATAATGTGAAATATTCTATAATATTAGATTATTGTAATTCTGTATACAACAAAATCAATCAAACACTTCACATTAAGGTAACGTAACCTTAATGTGATTTACATTAAGTGAACCAAACATCCAAATTCAAAATCAAATCCAAAGTTTGCCACAGCAAGATGTACCTAGTCATTCACTTATTATAATGGGTGAATGGTTAGAACTTCTTTCAACAACCAACAATAGTAGATTCTGAAGGCCAAAAGATGTAAGGAGGATCCCATGCGTAAGAAAATTTGACTGAAGCAGATTTCGCTAACTGGTTGCCTCCGATAAGAAGGCATTTGTCACCCACTTTTGACAAAATGGAAGGATTAACGTTTTCTACAGTCTGAAATCCATTGCAAGACAATTTTATGAGCTTTTGAGGGCAATTACAGTTGTTGATCACGGTCACGTTCCATTCAGGTTTGCCTTGTATCTCTCTCCCGCTACGGATCGTGTTAATATTAATGTTGTTTAGAGAGCAAGCACAGAATCCTGAAATTTTACAAGGTGATTCTAGTTAGTTCAACTAGTAAAATATTTTGTTACTATCCCACTTATCCAAAAAATAAAAAACAAAAGGAATACCAACATTATATGTTACTAGATCATTTGGCTATAATAACTTTTTAAGCATGCAATTTTTTATACAGTGAGATTGAAAGAAAATATTCAGTATTATAGGAACAAATCCGCAAAAAGAGAGAGAGAGAGAGAGAGAGAGATAGAGCTGATGAATGAAGAAATTCGCAAGGCAAAAGCACTGTACCTTTGCCAATGAGACTCAGAAAAAGAATAAGAATGAAAGACATAGGGACTGTTGCCATATTGCTAAGAAATTTCTTCAAGATTTTGCTATTTGGTGGAGAGAATTGGCATCTTTTCCTATTTAATTTATATGCTTAGAGTTTAGAGTTCCATGGATAATTATAGTACGTCCAAAATCAGATCTAAATTAACTTTTTCAAAATTTCAGAATTTCTCTCCTATCAAATTGTCAGACTGATTGACTTTCCTTGACAATAATGGATTAAATGTTTGATGTAAAGGAAAATTATAAAATATTCTAGAAGTACTAGAATCTTCTAGAATAGTGGCTTTAAATTATATGCGCATTTATTATAGAACCAGAATCTTCTATAATACCCTTACTTGAAATTGCTTCATATACAGACTTAGCTACAATACTTTAAATACTATTCTTTAGATTTGTTTTTTAAAATTTAATTATGTGCTTACTTAATTAAAAAATACACTTCTATCTCATGAGGAAAAAATCTACATGTCAGAATCTTAACAAGAGAACTTAAAAAACAGCATCTAAGTACTGTATCTATACTGATGAGTCCAGAAAAATCATTAAGTCATCCATTAATATGGATGACCTTGCATCATTAGTAGGCCATCAAAGATAACCGTTCAACACATTCAATAACAACCATCAAAGGTCTTAAATTCTCATCAAGACTAAGAACGTTACAATCAAGGTAATAATCACCATAATTTATGTACAACAACTGCCTAAGTCACCTATAAAAGGGACAATCTGTCTCACTAGCAAAGGTACATCAAAAACTACTACAAAATACTATCTAAATATGAAAAATATGGGTTGATACTAACTTAAGCATCGGAAGCTCCCATACCGGGCACAACCCAGTGGTATATTCGATCTATCTCTCCTTTATCTTGCAGGTCCTACGAGATTGTCTAATACTTTGGATTGGGCGAGTGACCCAAATTGACGATTTTGGCATCATCAGTTTGGCGCCATCTGTGGGAAGGCGATTAGTCATCTAGCTCTTCCTGTAACAAAGGATTCACTCGGTTCAATCTAAAGTACCTCATGGAATGAGACTCAATGATCATCTCTTTACTCTGCCCATATCTAGTCATCTAAAATTGAGTCTAGATGGGAAAGATAAAGAGATATAACCAAGGCGCCATCGTCTTTAAAACACGAATTGTCAGCCGAATGAATAGATGATGATGAGAGAACCTAGATCCAAGGTCTCAAATCTGTTGGCCTCTAGCTTGTGGGTCTGGTGGAAAGACACCTCCAGTGATGCCGTTACCAATGAAAGTGTGACTCCCAGCCACAAGACATGATTGGGTTGGTTGATGGTGAGGTAAGAACTTCACAACCTGTGACGTTCTAAGCATGACACAGTACACACGACAACCACAAAAATTGAGCGACTTTGGTAGACCTCGCAGGAATGGCCCAGCTCCTAGGCCTTAAGGTAAGATGTGTCGTTTCTCATCTTGTTATATGGTCTTACATCATCTTGTTAAAAGATCTAGAATACTAGAAGTCTAAAAATGAAATGATAACCTCGTCTAAAACTTTAGAAATATAACAAAGGATTTTATTCTATTAGATATCCTTTTGTTAAAAAATAAAAAGAAGTGATTGTATGTGGTCATATAATTTTTAGCCACCCAAGTCAACTATGATGAAATTACTATAGGAGAACTTTCCTTTCTTAGTTTCACCGGCTCCCCATTGTTTTTAGTTTGCATGAAAAGCGGAACCAAACTTCAATAGAACATAATTACCTTACCAAAATTGTCATCTTAAATATAGGCATTGAAAAAAAAAAAGGAAAGGTAATAAATACCTTGACTGTTATAAACTGCATCAGTCAAACCGGTCTCTTTGAGGTCCTTGCCATTAAAGCCAAATATAATTATATATTGTTAAGGATACAGCTGTAGTCATCAAGGATGGCAGCTAAGTCATTCGCAGCTAGTGTTACTGATGTATCACAACTGTAGTATTCAAAATACAAATCTTGGATTGTGTTGAGATAGGATTAGGATAAGACGAAATTGTATTTAATTTTGTATCTAAGTGATAAGGGAGAAACATATCTAATTTGTATAGAAGAGTCAAGGCTGAATTCATGGAGAAGCATATCTGATTGTGTATAGATGTGGTAAGGCCGAATAGTATTTTAAATTTTGAATATGTTAAAAACTATGCTATTTATGAAAATGCCTTGAACCGTGAATGGTAAGGCTAGGAAACAATTTCAACTAATTGTTTTTACATATGTTATGGCGTAATTGATATCCTAATAATGGCTCCTGCTATAACTAAAACAAAAATAGAATGTTTGTGTCCTTTATGGTATTAGATTAATGGTACACTAAAGAAAAGAGAAAAAAAATGGTACCCTGATAATATCTTAGTTGATATTCACAGGTAATAAAGCCACAAAATAAGGCCATCCCCCAAACTTATATGTGTATTTATTGGTGGTGAAAGTATAGTAGAAAATGCATAACATGGTTAGAATGCTCTATAGTCGGTTATGCATGAGTTATTAGTCCATCATTTGGTTAATGAAACTATGTTTTTCAAGGAACAATTCCAAAAAGATTTAAAAAGAAACCTTTAGGAATAAAATGCATGAATGACATATTCGGCCTTGCACACAGAATAATTTTCAAAGTGAATGCAAGGTGGGACTGAGGTTGAAAGACCCAGAGAATTATAAAATTCAATCCTTACAAAATTACCGCAATAGTTAAGCATAAATCATTTTCAAAATATTATGAAATTTTGTATCTTAAAATGTACCACAAAAGAATGAACAAAATTTACTATTCAAATTTTTCCATGTATAAATATATGTTGCTTTGACTTTGAGAATGGAGAATTTAAATGGTTCCATCTATACCTAATCATGCTTCGAGCATTCAAAGGGGAAAATGTGGGACTCTCACGGTGTCACAATCCACATGTATGATTCAATAAGAAAGGCTATACAGGTACAATGTTTTTTATTTTATGCTTGTACTAATGACATCACTAGAGTAAGTACTTACTCACATATATGATATACGAGCAGAGCTTACTATCTCTAAATACTAAATAGTATCAAATTATTTCCACGTGATTCTATTAAACAAAATGACATGTACTCTATATTAAGCTCATCATTTGAGAACAATTGAGATTATTAATTTGTTAGTATTTTTTGGAGCAAAATGAGCCTAATAAAGCTTGACAAAATGGATCAACCAAAGGCTCAACATAAGAAAAATGATTCGGTAGAAAAAGGTCACGGCGTAGGCACAACTGTTAAGAATGTCGTAGAGGTTTTCTTACCAGCGAATGTACCTTTCATGTTTGAACGGGGGAAAACCCTCTGGATATATCTACATCTTCATATAGCTGGAACAAAATACAACAACGATGGTGCCTAGTTCTTGGGCCTTAAGGTCAGATTTAAAATTTTCTTTTCCTTTTAGCTCTCTAAGTATTTGCAACAACGTTTGAAGTCAAGTTTTAGGCATAACAACAAATATCATTATTGCCAAGCTATAAATTTAAAATAAGATCATAACTGTTTACTATGATAAATATAATTACTGTTTATCATAATAGCAAATGTCATTAAACACACCGAATTCCAACACTCTTTAAAAAGTTTAAACACTTTGCCAAGTGTTATTTCGTTGCACGAGAATAGGGTAATAGTTATGAAAATGATTGTTGGAAAGGCAAATTGCTAAATTACAAGATTAGTACAAACATGTACAATTGACACAAAAGGCTAGATACTTTCTTGCTAAAGTTAAAAGGCTTAACTAGTAATATCTGCTCTAGCTAGTGTGACCTATTTTAGGCTTTTGATCTCTAGCCGATCAAATGATCTTAAGTCCATCCATTTCTTTTATTATTCTACTATCGCCAAAACCAAGAAAAAAGTGGAAATGGCTGAATTGCCTATAGAGCATGTGCTTCATACATAAAATAAGACAATTCTATTCAATTGCATGGCATTAAGTGTGGATTTAATTCTCACTAAGTTTCTATTCTCTTACATAAAATGATATTGTTTGGACGTAAGCTATATCAATTCACCCAAAATTTTGTATAATATGTAAACCTATAAGAGGTTTGCTGGATTACTAGATTCAGATATGCAAAAAACAGATGTTCCAAATTTTCTAAGGGGATGTCATAATTTGACAAAGAGAAACCCTTAAAAAGAAAATAGAGATATAGCTAAAAGTTGTGAAAATTCCATCTACATCACAAATGCCGAGTTTAACTCCTGTAAATTATGGGTTGTACAAATCTAACAAAGAAAAGCTCTATAAGTAAGAGTTCGTCAAAAAGACTACAACAATGAAAAGACCGAGGTATGTACAAAATAGTATTGAGATTTAAGGTCTTCTATTGAGGTAACTCATTTCTGTCTTTCTTGTTTATCCGTGAGATCATTTTATTGAAACTAAATAAATATCTAGCTTGCATCATTATTACAAATGTTTATGTAGAACATGTTGAAAATATTGCTATAAAATTGTTACAATTATCACAATCAATATGACTATATTTTTAGTAGCATATGTTTCATCGTCATGAATCTGAGAAGTTCAATTAAGTTTCCTACACTTAAAATGATAGATGATCGTGTTCACAATATGCTTATGAATATAAGTCTCAATAAATTTCCGCTATCTCCATCAACTCACCAAAATCTTCTTAAATTGCTTTAAAAATCATATATGGTGCAAACACATAACAAAGACCAGTTTAAAGAAGCATATAGTCAAATAGCTTCAATTCTTATACTTCTCTATGATTCATATAGAATGCACTTCGTCTTGTATAGCATGCAATTGCACATTTGTACATTGTCATGCAGCTAGCACTATTGAAGTGACTTAAGTGTACAATTAAAGAAAAAGGAAGAGGAAATTGCTATTACAAATGGTAATGACCATAGTCCTCAAAGCATGCCAAAAAAAGAAGAGAGGTTCCAATAGTGGAAGACCATTCCCCTAGTCGTCAACAAACGAGAATTGTACTTTTCAAGTTTGAGCGTGGGCAAAAACGTGGCCTAGTTTTTACACCTTCAAAAAATTGAAGCAAAAGAGATCTAGGCCTTAGACATGAAGTATCATGTTGAGCTAAAAAAAAAAAATCTTGAAACGAGAAGAGCTCGTCATCTTAAAAAGGGAAGAGCTTGTCAAGAAGATCCCAGCAATAAAAAGATCAAGGTATGAGACAAAATAATATCGTCATTTAAGGTAACACATTTATCTCTGTCTCTTTTATATTCTTCTATAAAAATTTACATCTAGTAAGGTTTCATGCAAAAATGTACGCATTACTAGACAGATCACAAAAGAGGTAAAACTCTAGGATTACAAGGAAATAAGAAAAAGGTCCACCTAGGCTATTGGTAACTCATTATTTATGAATTGTTCTAAAATTCTTGTTTAACAAAGTCTTGGCAAGTGCATGTGCTACTTAATGCAGATATCAACATGACCTCAAGAAGGTCCAAAACGACATAGCTTCAAGGAATCTTTCTAGCAACAAGTGACAAGATTCCTTAAATGGATGTAAGTCACCAAAAAAATGGCTAAGTGATAAGATTCCGCCAAAATGGATGTAAATCACTGACGAAGCCTAAGTGATAAGATTTCTTAAATGGATGTAAGTCACCAAAAAATGGCTAAGTGATAAGATTCCGTCAAGACAGATGTAAATCAGTGACGAAGCCTAAGTGACTAGATTCCTTAAATGGATGTAAGTCACCAGAAAATGGCTAAGTGATAAGATTCCGCCAAGACGGATGTAAATCACTAACGAAGCCTAAGTGACAAGATTCCTTAAATGGATGTAAGTCACCAAAAAAAAAAAAAAGGACAAGATTCCGCTAGACCGATGTAAATTGCTGACGAAGTCTAAATGACGAAGCTCCGTAATTGGATCTAAGTCACCTAAAAGTGGCCAAGTGACTAAATACCCTTAAATGGATGTAAGTCACCAAAAAATGGCTAAGTGATAAGATTCCGTCAAGACAGATGTAAATCATTGACGAAGCCTAAGTGACTAGATTCCTTAAATGGATGTAAGTCACTAGAAAATGGCTAAGTGATAAGATTCCGCCAAGACGGATGTAAATCACTGACGAAGCCTAAGTGACAAGATTCCTTAAATGGATGTAAGTCACCAAAAAAAAAAAAAAAAAAGGACAAGATTCTGCTAGACCGATGTAAATCGTTGACGAAGTCTAAATGACGAAGCTCCGTAATTGGATCTAAGTCACCTAAAAGTGGCCAAGTGACTAAATACCCTTAGACGAGCGTAAGAAGACAAGGATTCTCACACAAATGCAAGTCACATGCAAATCAAGAATATCAAACGTGACAACCAAAAAATGAATGAAAGAAGAAGCATTGAAGTGATAAAAAATGGTTGTCCAAAAAAAATCACCTCGCTCTTCAGCAGTGATAAAAAATGATTGTCCAAAGAAATCACCTCGCTTCTTAGTAATGATAAAAAATGTTCGTCCAAAGAAATTACCTTACTTTTCAGCAGTGATAAAAATGTTCATCCAAAGAAATCAATTCACTTTCAAGATATGATCCCTCGAATGTCCAAAAAGACCTTTAAAAGGCAGATACTAAGAGGTCGTCATAGAAATACTAACATTCTTGAAGAAGAAAGTAGTTAATGATAAAGATGCCTGAATCTGAACAAGTCAAGAACATTCCCTAAGCCTGATCAACATAAAGCAAAATCAGACTTGGGAATGAGGGGCAACTGATGAGTCCAGAAAAATCATTAAGTCATCCATTAATATGGATGACCTTGCATCATTAGTAGGCCATCAAAGATAACCGTTCAACACATTCAATAACAACCATCAAAGGTCTTAAACTCTCATCAAGACTAAGAACGTTACAATCAAGGTAATAATCACCCTAATTTATGTACAACAACTACCTAAGTCACCTTTAAAAGGGATAATCTGTCTCACTAGCAAAGGTATGTCAAAAACTACTACAAAACACTATCTAAATATGAAAAATATGGGTTGATACTAACTTAAGCATCGGAAACTCCCCCACCGGGCACAACCCGGTGGTATATTCGATCTATCTCTTCTTTATCTTGCAGGTCCTACGAGATTGTCTAATACTTTGGATTGGGCGAGTGACCCAAATTGACGATTTTGGCATCATCATATACAACTATACCCTTAGGCCTTAAGTCTTAATTATTTTTATATAATTGATTCAAATAAAAAAAAAATTATAGAATTGAAATTTGAAATATCATTAATTCCTAAATAAACTGGCCTTTAAATATACTATTGCCTTTTCAAATCATTCGTGAAAAGTCGATCACTCTCATGTCAGATTGTTTGAATTGCTTCATACTCTTATGTCTTAATTATAAGAATTTAACATGTTATTAATTATCTTGCAGAGAATAAAGTCTCATTAAATAACACTTAAATAAATGGAATCTAATTATAAAATAAAATGGCCTCACTAAATTAATTCGAAATAAATGGAAATAATTAATCGCTATTTAGCCAAATCAGTTACTATTCAAATTGTTTGAGATACTCATACCCGTATTACCTAATTAGAGATTATCTATCTTTTTTTTTTTTAAATAGTGATTATCCTTGTCCTAAATATTTGGAAAAATTGGACCTAAACTCGTTAACCCATTCTAATTTTTCGTTTGTTTCAATGGAAAATCTTATGTGAAGATAATTTTTTGTATTTTCATGTATTTGGTAGTATCCAAAAAAAAAAAAAAAGAGAAGTCAAAGGAAAAATCTATTTTTAACTTTCCTTATTTAGCTTTGCATGAGATAAAATTGTTTTCTGATAAAATTTTATGAAAAAACAACTCTATCACACGCAAAACTAAATAAGGAAAACAATTTTGTCTTATACAAAGCTAAATAAGGAAAACAAATATCTCACTCGAAGCTAAATAAAGGAAATCATCAAGATATAGTTTTTTAGATTCTCAAAAAAAAAAAAAATGATATAGTTTTTCAATTCATTTACTGTCGCTACCAAATATAGGAAAATGAGATAATTTTCTAGAAAATATTTTTTGAAAAATGATTTATTTTTCATAAAATGTTAATGTCGAAAGAAACAAAGTGTAAAAAATAAAAAATAAAAAATAAAAACTGAAGGCAATATGCAAAGTTTGATGACTTCTTTTGGTGGAAAGAGAATTACAATCTTTCCTCTAAAAAAAAAGAATAAAAAAATACAATTGATATTCTAAGCTCTCATTAATGGCACATGATCTCTTGTTTATTCCTATAATCGTGGTTGCTTCTGACCTAACTTTTTAACGCTAGAGGTTAAATTTTTACTTAGTATCGATCTTGTATTTTGCATAAGAATGTGGAAGTTTTGATTTGCACTTGAAGTAAGTTATATAGATTTGAAGGTAAAATTTAATACATTTATAAAATAGTCATAGCTATAAAATTTTAATTCTTTATTAACTCATTTTCATTGTATACTAAAGTTATATTAAAATTCTGTATTGTAGATGAAAATATAGATCAAATTGCTCATTAATTAGAGATGCAATTCTCAAGTATAAATATTTTCACTGTTAGATCTATTACTAACATTGAGTTGAGTAAGGTGCAATTCATATTATATATTTATTTCTTCTTTTTTTTCCATTACCTAATATGTTATAGTTTATTCTTAAAATTTTATTTGTTTGAAAAAAAAGGTATCCAAGATAACCATCAATATATTATTAGCCAAATGGAGGATAAATCACGCTCTTGGGCATAATTTGCTTAAACCAAGCCCCTAAATGAACTTGAAAATGCTTACCCCCCTAACTACAAGAAATTAAACAGCCTAGTGGCTTAAATGGGAATGAAGGAGACCAAGCATAGGTAAAGTTGAGTTTGGAATATCCATAGATGGGTGCGCCACCATTAACAAGACACACTGCACCTGATACGCTCAATATCGAAGGGTCAACCCTTTTCACAGTCCGAAAACCAGCGCAATCTAATTTTAGGCTCGATATGGTACATTGGTTATTGTTGTTAATTGCCACATTCCACACCGGCTTTTCTTGCACCGCAATTCCAGTTTCAGATTGTTGAATCGAAATATGCCGGAAAGGGCATTGGCAATACCCTGAAATTTGAAAGAAGCATTGTTAAAAGGGTTCAAGTAATAATTGAGTGGTAATAGCATTATATGTGGTGTTTCATGTTCGTAGTTCGAACATTACATCCCTCACTTATTATTTAATGGACAAAATTTAGTTCCAAACCTGTTTGGAGTTATCTCCTTCGACTCATTATATGGCGATTTATAAAACTATCTTATTTATTATTTAAACAAATTACATGACTAATTAAAAATATTTAAGCAAGTTTCATGACTAATTAAAAAAGTTAAGTAATTAAAACTACATGCAAATGGACTCTTCAATTGTCATATAATGAGTTGGAAAAAGATGATTTTAAACTGTTTGGAGCTAAATTTTATACTTACCTACCTGTCTGGCTGTCTCAAAAAATAAAAAAAACCTATAATAATTATTATTATTATTATTATCATTATTATTGATGATTTTTTTTTTTTTTTTTTACTTTATGGGACATCCTTTCCAGAAATAAATGATGATACTAAAAAAAAATGGCCAAAGGAACTCTGTACGATATGGATATCCTTTCCAAATATTATACATAATCTTAAAGATAGTATAGATCATTTGGCTATCCTATCATCTTATGCCTAAATTTTTTTATACAAAGAGATTAATTGAAGGAAAACATTCCGTAATATAGGAACAGAGGAACATATCTGCTAAAAAAAATGTGACAAATTTAGAGAGAGAGAGAGAACTAGCTGATGAATTAAGAAATTTGCAAGGCAAAAGCATTGTACCTTTGCTAATGAGACTAATAATAAGAATAGCAATAAAATACTTAGTGACCATTGCCATTGTTAAGAAATTTCTTCAAGATTTTACTATTTGGTGGAGAGAAATGGCGTGTTCTCCAATTTATGTGCTTTAGAGTTCCATCTTCCATGGCTAATTATATAGTGGGTCAAATGAAAGATCAATTAACCTTTTCAATTTTCCAGAATTAATGAGTTTCTTTGACAATTATGGGTCACATATTTGCTAAAGAAAAATGATAGCATATTCTGGGAATATAATAAATGTGTTCCATCCTATAAAATAAAGTGTGAGTTTTAATTGAATGCGCATTTATTATAGTATCAGAATACTTTATAAATACTTTTGTTTGAAATTGCCACATACCCTTAACTCTTAATTATATTTATAGAATTGATTCAAATAAAATAAATAGTTGGAAATATCATTTAATTTTAAATAAATTGGCACTATTACGGTATTACCTTTTCAAATGACTCTAAAACTTTGATCACTTTTGAGTAATTCTAGGTTTACAACATTTTCATAATAAATGTAAGGACTTGATTTGAACTCCTAGTCCAAAAAGTGTGTGGACTTTTACCCAAAAAGCACAAAACAATAAATTTGTAGAAAATGGATTGGAAAACTAGACTTTAATGAATTGAGCAACAAATAAACAGATCTTAATGACAAAGAAAGGAAAATAACGAACTTTCACTAAGGAAAAAGGTCATCGGTAGAGTCTGAGGAGATTGATTCTTATGTATTCGCTTTTCAAGCTTGATTACAAGTCTGGTTCTAGATTGCTACAGTATAATAAATGTGTTCTAGGAATATAATAAATGTGTTCCATCCTATAAAATAAAGTGTGAGTTTTAATTCAATGCGCATTTATTATAGTATTAGAATACTTTATAATTACTTTTGTTTGAAATTGCCACATACCCTTAACTCTTAATTATATTTATGATATTGATTCAAATAAAATAAATAGTTGAAAATATCATTAAATTTAAATAAATTGGCACTATTACGGTATTACCTTTTCAAATGACTCCTGAAAAGTTGATCACTTTTGAGTAATTCTAGGTTTACAACATTTTCATAATAAATGTAAGTACTTGATTTGAAGTCCTTTTCCAAAAAGTGTGTGGACTTAGGCCCAAAAAACCCAAAATAATAAATTTGTAGAAAATGGCTTGGAAAACTAGGTTTTAATGAATTTAGCAACAAATAAACAGATCTTGATGACAAAGAAAGGAAAATAACAAACTTTCACTAAAGAAAAATGTCTTCGCCAGAGTCTGAGGAGATTGATTCTTATGTATTCGCTTTTCAAGCTTGATTACAAGTTTGGTTCTAGATTGTTATAGTATTACTCTCTTGATTTTCCAATCCCCCTTCTTTCAGGGGTCTCTTACATTATATATCTCCCTCCTAATGATCTTAGCCTTCCATTTATTGATCATCCAAGCCACTACTTGAGTGTCTGTCCTATCAGATACCTTCTTTGGTTTTCTATGAGTTGTGGTAGCCAAGGCAACACTATTTAGGGACCTTCTCCACATAAATGCTGCCAGAAAGTTAGTTGCAGGGCATTCAATGCGGTGACAGCACATTTTCCCTAGGTATCTCTTAACTTCTACTTTCTGGTACACTTGAGAAGTACGTCCCTGCCACTGGAGCTTCCTAGAAGGTTGCCTTGATCATTACAATCTACATTAGACTCATGTTTAGCCTATCCGAGGAGGTATTCCTCCTCGGACCACCTTCCTATTAATATCATGCTCATGAAGTTATGAGCTTAAACCACTTGCTACTATTTAATCGTCCTCGGATCACCCGTGTTCTCGACCAAAGCCCAAGGTCCAATACCTGATTTGGGCATTTACCTCTACAATAAATTTTAAATAGCAGGTTGTTATTAATGGGTAAAAAAGTGAGCTATTTGTTGTGAACATAGTGTTTTTTTTTTTTTTTTTTTTTTTTTTTTATCTAAGATAGAATTATACTCTAAATTAATCTAAATGTATATGTGTAAAACTCCTTTCTGGATATTTGAATCTTAATCCTTGCTCCCCACACCCCACAAATAAATTATGTTTGTGGAGTAACCATCATGCCAAGAGTGTGCAATGGTGTTGTGGACATAGTATTACTCATTACTCTTTTGTGGTAGATTTTTTGAAACTTTGAATTACTTCATACTTTCATGTCTTAATTATAGAATTTAACATGTTATTAATTACAGTAATTAGCAAAAAATAATTGAGTCTCATTAAATAACACCTAAATAAATTGGATTTAATTATAGAATAAATTAGCCTCATTAAATTGATTTGAAATAAATGACAGTAATTAATTACTATTTAGTTTTTTTTTTCTTTTTTTTTTTTGAGAATCCAATTACTATTTAGCTAGATTTGTGACTATTCAAAATTTTAAAAATGACACACTCTTGGTGCGATGGTCACTCCACAAGTATAAATGCTTGTGGGGTATGGGGGGCAAGAGTCAGGGCTCAAATCTCCAGGAGGGAGCTTCACACATATATACCCTTAAATTAGGCTAAAAATCCAAGTTAGAGTAGAATTTTATCTTGTATCAAAAAAATTTTAAAAACGACATTGTTATAGTGGGATTGAGAATAAATTCTATTAGGATACCTCTAATAAAATATATAGTGCCACGTCAAATTTAAATTATGAGGTCACCCAAAAGTTAAATAACAAAATTTGGCTACAAAATTAGTTGTAACCTTAGATTACAAACTTACTTAATATCTTTTTATTGGAAGTGAATTTTGATAAATTTATCATTGGATTACATCTTCTTCTTATATCCTCCATGCTTGCAAAATTTCAAGAAAATTAAAGATCAATAACAATGTCATCAATAAATTTTTTAAATTTCAAGTTTTTGTAATTTAAAATTATGCATAAAATATAAGCTTATAGATCATATAGTAAATAATATCTTATTGACACAAAATTTGAGATGTATATTAAGTGTAAAAAACATACAATTCAACGGTTAGATTTTCAAAATATGTTGTAATATTTATTTATTGAGTGAGTTTGTAACTTTAAGTTACAACCAATTTCGTAGCCAAACTTTGTCCAAAGTTAAACTACTTTGGTTATATATACTAGATGAGATTAAATTCTATAAAGATGTGATATAAAACCTAAGTTTTACCCCCCCCAAATCTCAATATGTTATATCATCGCATTACATATTAAAGAATGAGTCCGCATTTGATAAGCATGGGGTGTAAAACTTATATTTTATACCATCTAATAAGAGATTGTCACATCAGTTTTTTACTTCAAACTCAAAACATCTTACCATACATAATAATATCTCAATAAATTCACAGAAAAAGTTAGATTTTCAAATGAATATTAGAATTAACATGTGATTGTCCTATTCTTTAATATGTAATATGATGATGTGGTATGTTGGAATTAGAGGAGTAAAACTTGTGTTTTACATTAGATCCTTATTGAATTTAATCTCTTAAAGATTATACACAACCATATCCAATCAATTTTAATATGCATCTAAAAATTCAACTTAACCATGAGTTTTATTGAGATATTATTATGTGTAGTAGGATGTATTGAGTTTTAAGTAAAAATCTGATTTAACAATCTCTTATTTGGGTGGTGTAAAACATGAGTTTTACACCACTTTCTTACCAAATTCAAACTCATATTAGATTGTAGATTATCTAACACAATAAATAAATGGGAGGAGATGCTATTATAGTATGAGAAATGCTAACGGATGTCCTTAGGGCATTAGTTAACAATCCATTTAAAGAAATTGTTTATAGGAAAAGAAAAAAAAAATGTTTCGATAGTTTTTTTCATTTCCTATAAAAGTAGTGTCAAAACTTTTCCAAAATTGATTGTTAACCATTGCCCTAAGGGCACTCGTTAGCATGACCCTTATAGTATTATGTGCAATTGTGATAAGTAACAACCCTTTGACATGAGGTGGGTCTCACAACTTGTTAAAAAGATGTTATGGGATACACAACCATATGAGAAAAGTGTTACATAGCTTAGAAACACAAAACAAAAGTTCATCTGGAAGGTCTGCTATAATATCAACAAACAACAATCCAATCCAATTAGAAGCACAAAAATGTTATCTATAATCTATCAATAATATATATATATATATATATATATAGAACTAAAGACGTTTGAATTTTAGTTGACCTTACAATCAAGGTTATCAAAATTGTGATCCGAATTGTAGAATTGCACAATCATAAGATCCCACGTTAAATTTTATTTTATTTTATCATCATTTTGAGTGCTTTATTTAAATATTGATCATTGTAGACATCTATATATATATACTAGCATGTAACTCATACGAACGCATGAATGCATTTAAAATTAAACACAATTTTTATTATAAAAATATAAATAATTAGTCAAATTATTTATAATAAAAAAAATAGCATGTAACACATGCATACATATAGATACATTTAAAATTAAACACATTTTTTATCACAAAAATATAAATAATTAGTCATTTTTTTAAAAGTAAACGTAATTAGTCACGTATTAAAATTCTTACCTAAATTTAATATTGATTATGATATTTTTTTTTTCTAATTTTTAATAAGATAGAACATGTGATGG
>CM064909.1:24415596-24428096 GCA_032727855.1 Quercus ilex subsp. ballota
GTGTGCCGTGCATAATTCATAAAATTCTACAGTAGCACCAGTATATTATTCTATTTCACTTAGCCCGCCTCTCCCATGACTTTTCGGACCAACCAACCCGGATCTGCCCTCGAAAGTCTCTCTGCATTTTGGGAGCAGAGCATGCAAAATCGAGCAATGGATCTTAGAAAAATGAAATTTGGAACGGCACGACTCTTTCTATTTTTGCGCTGGCATTTGAGTTGTCTCCCCTCCTCTTTCAATCGACACACTCGACGCAGATACGCTTCGGTGGCCTCGGCTTCCGCTTCTCTCAGGCGGCGACAGCCCCCACCTCCACAGCCACAGCATGGAAGAGCAGCTTCCTTAATCCGCACTACAACCAATCTACATTTTCTCCAGATTGATATATAATGCTAAACCGAGACCGAGATAGAGAGAGCGGGCTGCCCCTTTGTTGGCTCTTCGAGACAAAAGCACTCATAGGAATGGTGCTCATTCCCATGTTCCTTCTAGTCTCGTTTGGTTTCGAGAGCCTCCCCCTCCCCCGTCCTTTACTCGTCTTTTGAAAGCCGTCATCCTGGATTTTTTTCCGTATGCCGGGAAAAGTGCCTCACCTTTCTACAAAAATTATTCTAAAAATTTCCTCTCGGGGGTTTCTATAAACTATAAAGAGAATGAAAAGTCCGGGTAGAAGCACAAACAAAAGGAGAAAGGAAAAGTAGAAAGGGGGGGAAGAAGTCTAGTGCTAGTTCTTACTGAAACTTCTTTATCTAACTTTCATTTTTTGAGTGGTTTCCCTGTTCTCTTATTTGGATTGAAAGAAAGACAAAAAAAACAAAACTTCCTTTCTTTCTCTTCTTTCTTTTTTATCCCTTCGACGAATTGCGTTTTGCCAGAGATATTTTTTTAGAAAGATTCTCCATTGGATAAAAAATGAAAAAATAGAAAGAATCTAAATAAAGGCGCATACGCGGGAAGGGGGCCCCACTACTTCTTCATTCAGGGGAGGGACTAGCCTCATTACTTCCCACTGGGCGAGAGGTGCACCTAACCCACCTACCCACTCATCAATCACGGTGTTCAGCTGACTTGCACTGATGGATCCCTATTGTATTGGAATTAGGCGCCCACCTTTTTCATGTTGTCAACTAATCTTTTCAATGTTCGATTCTACTCTATGTTAGAACATTTCTGTGAATGCTATTCTGATTTAAGTGGTCTTATTCTGTGTCCTGTGCTAGGAAGCATTACTCCTCTTTTCATTCCAAATTCAAGAATACGACCGATACGATTGATTGGTCTGTGTGCCTCTCTTATTACTTTTTTGTATCCCCCTGTTCCTCGGATACAATTTGATCCTTCTACGGCCAAATCTCAATTTGTGGAAAGCCTTCGATGGCTTCCTTATGAAAACATCCATTTTTATTTGGGTATAGACGGTATCTCTTTATTCTTCGTGATATTGACCACATTTCTGATCCCTATTTGCATTTTAGTGGGTTGGTCTGGTATGAGAAGTTATGGGAAAGAGTATATTACAGCATCTCTAATTCGTGAATTTCTAATGATCGCCGTGTTCTGCATGCTGGATCCTCTACTATTCTATGTTCTTCCCGAAAGCGTGCTAATCCCTATGTTGTGCGGAGCTGAGCATCTTCTATTCGCTGGGATAAAGCTTTTCCTCTGCAGGGGCCTTGTGCAGTAAACCCCCTACGGGCGGTCGTCCGCCGTCGTAAAGTAGTCCCCGCGAAGCTTTCGGGAAGAGGGGTAGTCTTGTGTGTAAGCATAGCATTTCTGGTCGAACCCGCCCAACCCAACTAAGAAGAACCGAACCTGACAGACACATCTTTGTCCTTTTGGGAGGGTACTCCGAGTAGTGGGTACCTCGTAGGACCTCGACCCGCCTACTCGGGTCTTGTATGGATATGCAGGAAGGGGTGCCCCTAGGTGTGTGTAGGGGTTGTGTTTGTTCGCGAGAATGGATTCCTCGTCAAGTCAGTTTGGGGGGTGTGGACACACTTGCGCGAATTCGGGTAACAGCTACAAGGGAGAAATCGAAAGGAAACTGTACCCGACCAGGGATGGACGTAAACTCGTAAGCTACCGAGGGTAGGGATAATCGTCCAGGTCTTATTGTGAAACAAAAAAGCCGCCCCGCCACAGCAGGCGGGTTGGTTTCTCTGTCGTCGCCGGGGAGCTCTTGGTGAGGAGACCTTAGGAGAAGTTGCTAAAACAAACGGGAGGGGAGGATCGACCCGTTTAGTATAATTTCGAAGAAAGACTGTTGGCAGCAGGTGGAGACATTTCTTTAGCCTCCTTCAAAAGGAAATGCGGGCAGGGTTAAGCTCGGCAGAGGGTTCGAGAATAGGGTAGGGTCCTGTCCTTAAGATTCAGATAAGAAAAGAGTTCCAAACCTTTATGCATGCACCTCCGTACAAGTGCTGCGTACAAGTTCCGGCCAGGATAATTGGGAAAGATCAAACCAATTTGAACCGCTCACATCACAGTAGTAGTAGCGTAAAGGCCGTAAGTCGGGGGGGCGGCCATAACATAAGGCTATTACTTTCACATCTTTCTCTCTCTCTCTAGAGAAATATAGAGAGAGAGACAAAAATGCGTGAGCAACCCGACTGTGCGTTACATGTGCTCTACAGGTTGCACTCCATCTTTCTTCCCAACGAGCCCATTTCTCTTTTGATTTTGAAGACGGGCGTTGCGTTCGGTTCAAAAGGCATGGTTTTCAGTATGTCTCCAGAAGGGGCCCCCCACTAGTCCGGCTAGCTAGTGAGCGGTTCTTTCGGTCGAGAAGCGGGCCGGGCCCTACGGGCGGGCATCTCCCGCAACGCAAGCTGCATTCTTCGCCACCGCCCGAGAAGCAAAAGATTCGAGAGTCCAGGCTGAAAATACATGCATAGATAGAAAGTGGTCTAATGACAAAGGCCGACGACGGAAGCTCGGGACGGAGCCGTATGATGCGGAAGTCTCACGTACGGTTCCCTGAGAAGGGAGTGGCTACCTACTGGAGCTTCGACCAACCACCACTGGTCAATTCCGCTTTGGGGCCACCCCTTACTTTACCATTATTATAGGGGTATGGGGTTCGAGACAAAGAAAGATCAAGGCAGCATATCAGTTTTTCCTTTATACTTTACTTGGATCTGTTTTTATGCTATTAGCTATTATGTTGATTCTTCTCCAAACAGGAACCACCGATTTACAAATTTTATTAACCACAGAATTTAGTGAGCGGCGCCAAATCTTTCTATGGATTGCTTCTTTCGCCTCTTTCGCCGTCAAAGTGCCTATGGTACCAGTTCATATTTGGTTACCCGAAGCTCATGTAGAGGCACCTACGGCAGGATCCGTCATCTTGGCAGGAATTCCTTTAAAATTGGGAACCTACGGGTTTTTAAGATTTTCAATACCCATGTTTCCCGAAGCGACACTTTGTTCCACTCCTTTCATTTATACTCTAAGCGCGATTGCTATAATATATACTTCCTTGACCACTTCAAGACAGATCGATCTTAAGAAGATCGTTGCTTACTCCTCAGTAGCCCATATGAATCTGGTGACTATTGGTATGTTTAGTCGGGCGGCGGCCGTTAGGTCACCTATTTTGAGTTATGGACACACAAGGCCAAAACATGTGTGTCGGGCGTGCGACCCATCAACCTACTAGCAATGGGGGAGAAAACATAGCATGTCGCAACAAAAGCTTGATTCGAGGCGTCAGCAAAACACTGCCGTCTGTTCCAAAAACAAAAGCCCCTTAGCGCCCCGGGACGGGAGTGGGGGACGGCCCTACGCGCAGGCAACAGCAGCACCGGCTCTACGAAGTCAGAATCGAATCTTTCTGTTGGCTTTCCCAAAATAAAAATTCATTCGTGAATAAGAATTCAAGGGCTAAAAGCGAGCGCTTCTAGCTGCTTCGCCCGCTTTTCTTATTATGGCGGCTATGTTGGCATGGCGGAAATGAACGAAAAGCAATATGAACGTGCTATTTTCAAATCGATTGTAAGGGGAAATCTCTGATTTCTATCTATTGATGAGACAACTATCTATTCTTGATCCATCAGAAAGAAATCGATATGTATCTGATGGAGTCTACATCGTACGTAGAGCGCCCAAACGCTTTTTAGGCCAGCTCAGTTCTCTTATCCATCGGTCCAATGCACTGAGCTCATCTCATGGAGAGAAAAGCCAAAATAATGTAGTTGTGTTGTTGTTGTTCGCCGCCTCGACGCATTCCCTTCTCTCCCCGGCATCGTCCCACACAGAAAGAAAGAGCGCAGAGCCCCGGCCCGACCTGTAGGTCCGCTAACGTAAAGCGAGGAGTTGAGCCTGAACTGGCGAACCGAAGTCACTTTCGGAACCATACTTCCTACAGCTAACACGTGCCCAGTCCAGCGGGAACGCGCAGCGCAAACGAACGTGAGCTGCTATACGGAATCCCCCGCTGGCCATCGGGGACCAAGTGGTAAGGCCATGATCTGCAGGGAACGGATCACTCATTCTTCCATTGGGGACAGGTGCACGAACGACAACTCCAAACGTCACACATCCGTCGCCTACCTACCGTTTAGGTGGCACCAGCGAGATCCAGCTAAGGTAAGGAACTTCGTGTCGCGGCTGCTCCACTCCGCCGCGGTCTCATGAACTGAACTTCGTTGCCTTCCCGCGCGCGAAGCGAATGGGCGCTGTGCTGTGGGTCAGTTTCAGGGCGGGGGGCGAAGAGAGACCAGAAGAATGATTCATTTGGATCGACGAGCTTTTTCAGTCCCAAAACTAAGAATCAATGGAATGTCTGTCTATCCATGAACATCTATTCTATCTGTATATCAAGGGGATCTCTCTATACATATAAAAAAGTTTTATGGCATGATATGATCGCCTAGCCATAGCCGCATATCAGCTGCGCTCAATATGCGGGAGATTTCTGTTGGATTAGATCTTTCGCTTTGACGGAAGCTTTTGGACTTAGCGAAAAGGACTTTAAGCCTTCGCGCAAGCAAGCGCGAGAGAAGCAAGCAAAGTAGAAGCTTTGCCAGTAGCAAGACGAGGAAGCGGAGCTTTCGTATAAGCGGCAGCTTCCCCTGACCGACTAAAATACAACAGTTGCGACCTACTTTGATTCAAAAGAAAGGCGAAGGGTTTGGCAACAAGCAAACGGCTTTCTATCATAGTTGCAAGGGTTCCAAACCTTAACTACTTAAGTACCAAAGGCTGCTTTCGGTTGGTTTCATAAGGGGGCTGTTCACTACAAGCTATCAGCGCTGTCTTAGATTGAACACGGCAATAAGATAAGTCGACGTTCAATCTCTAAGGCGGGTTTCCGCTGAGAACGGAATAGTGTTCGTGTCCAAAGGTGAACAACGCCCTAGCTTCTAGAGTTCGCTGCTTTTCCCAGGCCGGAGAAGGGCTTATACTGCTCGCCTTTGTTTGATATGTTCATTCAGTACCAATACAAACTACAACTACACCAAAGTGGAAGGGCCACTATAGAAGCTAGAAGTAGCCTATAGTAGAGTAGTCGGTCTAACCAAAGCGTCACGACAACAGAAAATTCCCCTTATGAATGGAATCTTAAGTAGGGGGCTTAGCCCGCCCGCCTACCAATCAAAGAGGCTGAGAGTAAACGTAAGCTCACCCGTAAGCTCTTCGAGCTTTCTCCGCCAGCGAGAGTAGAGAAGGAGAGAAGCGACTCGTCGTAGAAGCTTCGCTTCCAGGACGAAGCCGAGCCTAAAAGACCGACTTGGCGCAGGAGGCCAAGCATTCTGAGCTGGAAGGAGGCAAGCAAATGAAGGGAGGCATTACGGGCCGACTACAAAAAGCAAAGCTTCGTAGACTCGACAAGTCGCTTATAGAATGCCGACTACTAAGTGAAGACTTTCCACTTCATTTAATAAGGGAAGGGGGAGGGAAGCTTAGCGAGCTTTATAAGGCCGACCACTACATAAGCCGCTGGCGGAGAAAGCTCGAGGAGCTTCCCTTCATTCGCTTCGCGGGAGCTGCACAGCGCATAGCTGGAAGTCAGAGGGCCCATACTACCTGCCTAACCCCTCGCTCCGAGGGACCGTAGATCGGAAAGCGCCTTCTAAACCACCCCATTCATCCAAAAGAGAAGGGAAGGGGCCTATGTATTTGCATGATCCCTGCGGATTTGACCCTATCTACACCCGGAGCCAATCCCCTTATCGGTCCTGCCACCACGCCGCAGAACGGGAGCTCGTGTGGAACCTTTTATTTCTGGCGTACCGGCAGTGGAAGGTAACAAAATATTACGGTCGCGTAACATAAGGGCCGGAGGTACGGTAAACTCGGACTCGGATAGGATAGGATTGTGCGCGCCGGGCCCTTCGGGTGTCATATTTTGGCCGAGTTTACCCCTTCTTGCACTTCGGACAGCCGTCCGTAGCATCATAAGGAGGACCCCCCCCTTTCGAGGTAAAAAAATGGTACGATACATAGGAGGCTGGTCTTTCTCAACGTGGTGTATAGCACGAAAAACCTTTCGATACAAGATAGGGCCGTTCACATGAAAGAAGAGAAGAAAGGATTGATTCTCTTCTTTCTCTTTCCCCCTCGAGAAAGAGAAAGAGGGTCTTATGGAGGGAGGGGGAAGGCTTGGGCCTACCCATCCCGATTGGACCTCATAAAGGAACGGGAGCTGTTGAGAGGTTCCATATTGCCGAGCCGAAGGGGGCAGCACTTCTGTAACGTGATCGTAGTATGTCACGTCGTCTCACTCCCGCTGCATTGAAGAGTACCTATGCACTATTTCCGGTTCACCGATAAGGAAGATAGAGTTGGGGCGGGGGTCTACGATGTGATACTAAAGTATGACCCGGGGAGATACATGCTAACTATGGGTAGAAAGCAGGAACCCTTATGTAAATCATTTCGGGGGGTTACAGATCTCTTATACTACCATCGATCGACAGAACGGAACGACCAGAAAAAGAAGTTAAGTTAGAAAGCCATATGATAGGTGGTAACTATCTTGTACGGTTCGGGGGGTAATCGGCGTACTCCGATCAGTGGGGGGGAATCTTTGGCTCTATCGAACATACAGGGAATTGGAGGTAGCATTCCACCAATGTTAAGTCATGGACTGGTTCCTTCAGCCCTTTTTCTATGTGTTGGTGTTCTATATGACCGACATAAGACTCGACTTGTTAGATATTACGGAGGTTCAGTGAGCACCATGCCGAATCTCTCTACCATTTCCTTCTCTTCCACTTTGGCCAATATGAGTTCACCTGGTACTAGCAGCTTTATCGGGGAATTTCCCATCTTAGTAGGAGCTTTCCAAAGAAATAGCTTAGTAGCCACATTAGCAGCGCTTGGGATGATTTTAGGCGCGGCATATTCCCTTTGGCTATATAATCGTGTGGTTTCTGGAAATTTAAAACCCGATTTCCTCCATAAATTCTCCGATCCAAATGGCAGAGAAGTTTCCATATTTATACCTTTTCTTATTGGAGGGGCGACCGTCCGTTGAACTACCAAAGAAAAAGGGTAAACCAATGTGATCATGACATTGTAGGTGCTTGCGATGGGACGGATGCGACTTCCCTCAATTGGTTTGGGTGGCATAGCCCGTTGCGGAAGTCCCCCCCTTTTTTTGATCCATTTCTTTAGTCTGGAGCCAAAGCTTTACTTTTTAAATAAGGCGCAGGGGCGCTCACGTTTTTTGGCTGAGCCGTATCTTGCTGGGTGGGACCGAGAGAAAGAAAGAACGGGGGGCAACCATGCATGGTACTTCTCGACCGTGTCTCCGAGGGACAGTTGAACGAGCGACTCATGAATGCTGCCGGGTTGGACGAGCCAATAACTCGAACGCGTTCGGTCTGTTTTTTGAGCAAGAATCACAGCGTTACCTTACCTTCACCATGATACGGACTCCAAGTTCTTATGGCAGAGCACGAGGAGATTTTTCATCAATATGATGATGGGAATGGAAACCAGAAGCACGACTGGGGTCTTCGTGGTCCAAGATAATAAAACCATCCGTAAGAGTAACGTAAGCATGAGACTTTTTGGTAGTACCGGTGAACCAGATGGCCGCGGCGATGGAATCTGGGACGGAGGACTCGAAGTATCTCTCTTCTCTAGATCTGGCAAAAGCGAAAGACCTCCTAACGTAATTCGAATGGAGGCTAACCTGACCGCTGAGCCCACTCTGGCCTCGCAGGGCGGGCCCCTGTGGTTGCGAGCTGGAGCTGCCATAGCTTATGGCTAGAGCAATGGGAGGGGGCCCCGGCAGAGAGAACAGTAAGGATAACGAGCGCTCCGCCCGCTTGGCATACCTCTTCTATGCGTCTTTCTCGTGGCGGGAACAGAACAAGAGGGAAAGACCCGGCCGACCTGCCCAGGGCTCGAGGGCGAGCTTTATTTAAGAGAGAATGGGGAGTGAATCGACTTCCGTTTTCGTTCTTGGTTTGGGGGCTTTCGGGCCCCTCTCGATCTTATTCATAGTTGAGAAGGGGGAAGGAGTCTAAATCAATGGACATTAATGAACCATCATTGATGGACGTTGCACATGACACGAGCAATTCGACTCAAGGTCCGGCGCTAATAGAAGTTGCTGACTCTCCTAGTAGCGAAGGAAAAGGGCAGGGCCTGAATTCAGGCCAGACCAGACTCTTCTTTGTTTGAGCTGCTCCCACGCACGCAGACCGGAAGATCTCAGTTGTCCTGGACTGGACAAGTACGTAGAGATCTTCGTGGGACCGAGGAGGGAGTCTCAATCGATCTTTCCATTGATAGATAAGAGGGCTCCCCCCTTGAACAGACTCTTAAAGGTTAGGTTACTACCTACCTCTACGGAAGAGGTGTACTTTGTACCGCCCGGAGGTCATATAGATCGAAACCCGGAGCAATAAGAACGAAAGCTCTACCCACAGCAACAACTATTGGCGCTTCAAAAGGCTTAAATTCTAAGGGCGCTACTGAAAGCCTTTTTTAGAGGTCGTGTAATAGGGAGGTGTAAGCCCCGAAAGCCTTTGGTACTTCGGTAGGTCGAGCAGCCCTTAAACCAAAAAAAAGGTTTGGAACCCTTCCCCTATTTCTGCATTTCATTCTCTATTCGGTCCGCCTCAAACAAAATGAGAGGCCTATTGATTCGAAGTCACTACGAAAGGGTCGGTTAATAGCATAGCTCTTTCTGTCCCGGGTCTCCTTTCGAAGGAAAGGCCTTCGCATTCCTAATCCGGTAGGGGGCCGGACGGCTTTGTTTGCCCCAGCTTGGCGAATCGCACCCCCGCGCAACGACATTGTTTGTGCGCCCCTTACCGTTCTCGCTCAGTGTTTGCAACGGCTGGGGAGGCAGTTGTAGAAGTGAAGCCTATCGCCACGCCGACCATCAAATACGAGATTGGGCCCCTTCTCAAAGATTTGATGGAATGGCCCAGCCCACCCAAGAGCGCTTATGTCATATGGAAACTCATGGCTGGAAACAATCCTTATGGTTTTGATATCCGGTAGGAATAATAAGAATCAAAGTCCAGGTTGGTTGGTGAGCCTAGTGATAGGAGACTATCTAGCTTGGTTCGGAGAGCACTTGTTGGGTTAAAGATTTTTTTGTTGCTAAATGTTACGGCCTAAATGCTGAACTATTGACTCTACTTGTTCGGATGGGTGTTCACCCCAAAGTGTTCCCGGACCGCATGCATACATCCGTAAGTAACTTAGTGTAACATGGCAAATTTCATTGAGAGGAATCAGCAAAGAAAAGAAAAACGGGTCAACATCTTAATGTGTATTTGAGAGATTGTCCTCGGGCTGAGGAGTGTCCACATGAGTTCGTTGAGGTGTCTACACAGGAATAAAAACCTCTTTTATATTCTGTCAAGAGTTCGGATTGCTCCACCTAAGTAGAACGAAAAAGAGGAATTGGAAATTCAAAGGGGGAGCCAACACTTCGCTTCCGGTAGCTTGCTGACTCTCCTAGTTAGAAGAAGGCTCTTTGGCGAATTATTTAGATCTGGGTAGAGTCTCGCTCAGTAAAGAGAGTTGTAGATTCGTAAGATCATGAGAAAGTCCCCTTTACTTGATATTATATTAGTAAAGCGCTAGCGCGCTACAACTAGCATAGCAGCCCGCGGAAAAGGCTCGTTGAGCCCCTACTCCTAAGTTGGAGCAACAAGCAACGTATTGAGCGCATCTTTCCCCTTTCTATTAGTAAGGTTGTCAAAAGGCTTTCCTTGAGTTTGATTGCAGTAAGGGGCGCTAACGCGCAGCCGTTTTCAATAAGGGGTGCCCGAACCTAGGTGCCTATAATGGCGCCCGGACCGCAAAGCGGCTAGGCTTGGCTTGTTCCTTCGGTAGCTCTTGACGGCCTTTCGCTCGGGCACCTAATCGAGGGTGCCCTTCTCTGCACTCACCCGCCCCTTACTGCACCTTTAGAAAGGAAATGAAGGTAGCCACTTTTGTCTCAGCTTTAGGCTAGGCTTGATGACAACCTACAGCTGCTAATGAGGACCGTTCCACTCGTGCCCCCTTGGGCGGGTCTTTCTTGCACTCACCTTAAGGAACCTATGGCCATTTTTATATAAGTCGAAGCGACCACTAAATTGTTTAAATAAGACGTACTAGTCACTGACCGAAGGAGAAAGACTAAGACAACTCTTTTCGGGTTATGCCATAAAGAAAGACGTGTCTCTCGGTCTCCTCGATACACTACCTTAGACAGCTTGCGTGAACAAAAAGGAGGCGTACTAAAGGCGCTCTCCTTACGTAAGTTAACAAAGTAAGGGAGATTTTTCTTTCCACAAAAGCAGCTAGCAAGGGTTCCAAACCTTAAGTTACTTAGTCAGTAAGTCCATTCGCCGGTATGGCGAAGCAAGGAAAGCGGCTAGAAAGACAAAGAGCTAATGATGACTAGCCTTAACAGGCGCCTACTCCTCGAACTTCCATTTCAATGTGTCTTTCCCAAAATCTTTGGTATGCCTTTTCCTGGTAAGAAGTAATGGGAAAGTCGATAGGGAAATCTAGGGTTCAATATCCCCTTTGTTGAAGAAAGGGGCGGATGCTTCCCTCTAAACCGGTCTTTCATAGATAAGGGTATAGTCTCACTCCTTCTATCGAGGGGTTTTCCCTCTCTTTGAATTTAGCTTTCTGCTTCAAGTTCGCCAGCGATGGAAATCTTTCTCGACTCACAGATAAGGGATGTATGATTCCCGAACCTTAACAAAAAGGATGGAGCTCCGCGCATCCCTTGATCTCCGCCTAACCGGGGCTAGGCTAGTTTCAGTCTTTAGTTCCTGACTTGATGGGATGGGAGTCACAAGGCTTTAAAGAAAGCCGAGGAGCGGGGTTTAACGAGATTCGCTTTGGTTTTTATACTTTGACCTTGCTTATATATCAAGGCTGAGTCTAACTCCTTATGTCTCGGAAAGACAGATGTCCTTTCTGATACACTGGACTAAGGTGACTAACCCACAGGACCAGAGATGAGATAGAGACTGGGACAACGATTTGTCGAAGACACTGTGCCCGAATCAAGGAAAGCAACTGTACCTGAGAAGAAAGAAAGAGATATTCATTTTGAACAGCCTTTAAGAGATAGGGGGTGCCACAAGCCTAGGTCCCCAACGGAGATATTTGATATTGGTTTGGTGGACAGAGTCTAGGTCGCCAAACCTAAGCCCCCCGACAGAGAGTATGGATTACTATGTCTCAAAAACGCGTCTTGCTTAGGTTGAAGCAAATGCCAGTATAGTTGCTGTTCTTATGCCGCTATTAGTAGATCAAACGCTCTTCTTTCTCTGATCTTTCGGAGTAGATCTTTCCTTAGTCGAGTCAGATCCGCACCGCACAGGTGAATCTCTCGTTTTTTGGAGCTTTACTTTACTAATAAGGGCTCGCTGCCCCTATATGCTTCAAGCTTATGGACACTTTAAGCTCGTATCTTCGCATCTTGCCTTTAGGTTTTATCAACTTGCATGCTGATAAGCTCTTTCCCTCGGGTTCTGTGACTCGAGTAACAGGAGTTCTACGCTAGAGCACAAAAGAACGGCATCTCTCTATCGGATTGGCTTACCCCTTTGGTATACCATCGGCTTACCCCGACGGTATTTGTATCGTGAGAGGGAGGTCATTCAGAACCCGCTGGCTTCAGAACCGGTGGAAGTTCCCCACGCCGATCCCCATCAAGAACAACGTGAGGCACTTCGAAGTGCCATTCACACTTTGATTCTTGAGCAAGTTCGGGAACATTGTGAGAAGGGGAAAGGGCGGCTGTCCGTTCACTTTCCGGAAATGGCAGAAATCTATTCCAGTGTCGCAGAGAACATTCTGTCTCGCGATCTGGAAATATCTGCGGAGATGGATACTGAAACCCTCCGCGGATGGGTGGAGGAGATAAAGGAGAACCCTAATCTCCTAAAATCCCTCATTAGGGAACACCTGTAAGATGAGTCTGCCGCTTTCTTTCATAACAGAGCCGGGAATAACGGCTGGCATAGAAGTCTCTCGCACGCAAGGAGATGCTGCTGCTGGATGTCACGGTTCTG
>CM064909.1:24435596-24473096 GCA_032727855.1 Quercus ilex subsp. ballota
TGATCCAGCTCCATCAAAAAGCGATCTCACTTTCCATTATGATCGGGACAATCTTGCTGGGTCTCATGTTAACAGAAAGGATCTCCATTGGATAAAGAGGACTTTTTCCCCTGTCCTTTCTTGCTCGGGTTCGGTTGTCAATCTTTTTGTTGTCTGTAGTTATTTTGGTATAGTGTAATTAGCAAAGCAAAGGCCTTAGTCTTCGGCCTTTAGTACTCCTACGAATACTATACTGTAGCCTCCATGGCATGGCTACATAGCATTTTTCTCACTAAGGTAGCAGTGTGGGTTTCCCTACTGCTGGATTGAATCCTTTCTTTGAACTTCCCCCTGACGGTGAACTGAGACCTTCAGACACCTTCCTGTGACCTTTGAGACCTAGGTGGCACTGCACCTTGCCTTGGAACTGAGTCTTCGGGTTGGCCTTCTGACTTGGTTGGACCTAGGCGAGGACTCTTGAACCTGTTGGGTTGGACGAAGACTCCACCTTTGGTGCGGGGGTGACCTTACTACTTTCAAACTAGACCCACTCAGTGGTTCATCTCCTGGCTCTCACGCGGGATTTCATACCAAACCACGAAATCGGTTCAGAGGAAGACAAGCCAATACACGCACTTGCTTTATCTAGTGGGCCGCCCCTATTACGAATTGGGGGAATCGAAGGGCGGTCCACACACGAACTAAGAGAAAGGGGGAAAGCCAGACTAGCCAATCGAATGGACAAAACAAAGCCCGGTCGAAGTCCACCATTCCAATCGGATGAAAATCAGTTCAACGGTTGGTTCCTCAGGCTAGTCTTCTGCTCTCTTTCGGTCTTTTCTTCCGTCACTCCATTCTCGAGCCTCTAGCTAGTCGATTTGAGAAACATTAGGGTCCCTCACGTGAGATGCTTTCAAGGCTCTCTGTTGTTACACTGAACTGGCCATCAAATTGATAGCCTTCGATCTGCTCCGAGGCTGCTGATCCATCTTCTCGCTTAGTTTCTTGGGCAACTTTTCAATCATTGAATTCGACCAGGGAAGAGGTTTCATAACCAGTGAAGACAATTCTGTGTCAATTCTATAGCCATATTTCTTCTGTGCTGCTTTGAGCTTCCATTTCTATTAGCTAGGTATCTGGCTATGGAGGTCTTTCCCTACCCACCGATCTGAGTACCGAAACGATTGTGTAAGAGACTCGGTGCTTCTTTCTCTATGCTATCTTTTATAGGCATTCATTGGTGCATTTCCTTTGTAGGACTGCTCCCCAACCGCTCTTTTTCTACAACCTCTTTTGGAAGAGAATCTGTTGTTTAATCTAATAGGTTGTACGTACCCCAAGCTGAGCTAAAAGAATGATTAAACCTTCGTCCAGGCCTAACTGGAGTGAGTCCTCTTCTACTATCTAGGTATCCCGGTAGTTCGCTAGCAATCTGAGTGAATAAGGGTCCTGTTAACCTCGAAACGAAAGTAGGTAGAAGGAACCCCGCTAACTCTGAGAAGGTATGCTGCCCCGGTAAACCCGAGTTAGTCCGGTAAGCCCGATCGGGATGAGAAAGGTGGACTTGTCCTGCCATTAATTAAATTAAGAAGAAAGCCCGAGGTAACTATCACTAGAATTCCGAACCACCTATCCTAGTAAATAACATCTTTTTTGTTTTATCGAATCGCTTTCTAACTGCTAACAGAGTAGGTTGGTATTGTTCCTAAATAGAATAGGGCTGGTCCCAGTGCCTCTTTCCTCTGAGCTGGAATAGGGGTAAAAGAACGAAGTTGGCTTCTACTGCGGCCAGGCATAAATAGAGGCATTCCTGGGGTGATTTCCTGCTTCTTCCTGTGGATTCCCTACCCAAAGGGAAAGGTTACGGTACATAGGTACTAAAGCCAAGGCCTTTTTTTCCTTCTATCGTTCCTATCTATGCGTCTCCCGACTCTAGTTCTATCATTTGAAGGTTCTTCTCGATCTGTTTAGACGCCCTTCCCTATGTAGGTTCTTTGTAGGATTTCAATCTGAGATTCCGACTTTGAAGAGAAGTTCTATCATTCTTGAAGTCCAGAACAGGGTCCCGGTCGATAGAGTTTCCTTCCTTCCTTCTAATTCTTTCGATCTTTCTTCTTCCTACGTCCCCCTTCTTCTGGAGTTCTTTCCCGCAGTCGGTTCTTGGTCTTTTTCGTATCGAAATGTATCGCCCTTACCTTACACGAGCCCTTGTTCCCTATCGTTCTCCGCCAACAGGCTTAGTTGTAATGGATTCCTTCTGAACGGGATGCTTCTGCCTCCCTGATCGCTTTGGCTTAAATGCTTTTCCTTATCCATATTGCCTTCCACCTTGTCAATGGAATTTCCATAATAAGAAGACTACTGATCGCCTGAACGGTCGTAATACCTCACCTAGCCTTCCATTAGCATTAGGCCTTTCTTCCCTAAGCGCCTTCCCTTCCATTAGATACAGAAGGAATCCCATACCTACCATTCCCTCGATTCCTTGGATACCTGACATTAGATCCCCTTCCAGCAGTGCTTAGATAGGTTTCGCCCATACATATCCCTTTCTTGGCACTTAGGATGCCATGCTTCTTTGAAAAACTTGTCTTTCTAAATGAAAGTGGAAGACTGGACCGTACATTCCGTGGTTCATGGGATTGGGATTGAGACCTTAACTTGGATTGACAGATTCCTTGGTGTGCTTTTAAGGATACCTGACACATTAGATCCCTTCTTATCGACATACCTGCCCTTCTCGTTCTCGCAGAAGCACTACTGTTCACGAGCCCGAGCCCCTATCGTTTCGTTCTCTTAGCACGGATTGATCGGAAGCGAAATCATCAACTTCGGAGTTTTGTAAAGTAAAAGACATAGGGGTTGCTGGTTCGGGCGTGATGGCTCTCGGCTTTCGTGACATTTCTTTATGGCACTGGTACTTGTATCCCGCACTTCTTCTCCTTATCCCGCAGCACCTTCTGTTGTGTAACTTCTCTTTGCAACCTATACCTCTAAAGTAGGGTTCTTGCCTTTCCGAGCTAGTTGGAAGCTATGCATCGTGAACTGCAGCGTTCATTGAACCCTTTCTTCTTGCCTCTGTCCCTCTCTCTGAAAGCTATGGCATCCCACCGATCCTCGCATCGGGTCTGCCTTTTTTCTTTGCTATCAAGGCAAGGCATTCTATGGCCTCTTCCGCCACGTCCAGAAATGGTATGCCACCAAAGATGTTTTCTCCTTAGCCAACCAAATCTGATGGCAATAACCGTCTTAGGATTACTTCTTTTGGTACCACCTGGAGCAAAGCTAAGAGCTCAGTGAACGGAGTCAGGCCCGACCGCTTATCTAGGAGCAGATCAGCACCATTGGCCTTATACCATCATATGTCCCTTCCTTTAATCCCCCTCTTCAAAGAGTCCCTCTAACCTGGGATGGGGCCTTCCTCTTTTCAAACACAAACCTGAAGCAGGATTGAATAGCCCAGTACTTTTAAAAACTGAAGGAAGTGCACCTGTAGAGTCTTAGCTCTCTTGATCAATCCATCAATAAGTTTGTAAGTCAGTGAATAGTCCCACAAGCAAGTTAGTGGAAGAGTCCCATAAAAGAGTCCTACATAGTCCTAGCGGTGGCATAGTCCAAGCTTTGGGCATCAGGCACGAAGATATTGAGGCTTCGCCCCCCCGAGACAGTCCCTAAGGGGTACTATGTTGACTGAAGCAAGCAGGTTTTTATCCCTATGGCTCGTTCCTGTGCTCCTTCATCAATCTAGGTTCGGTTAGGCTCAGGGGACAAGGCTGGCCGGTGCGCAAAGCAACAGGGCCTTTGGTTGCAGAGCGCTCTAGGTGCACTTGTAGCGAAAATCTTTGTTGCTTGTGCCACTGACCGAGAATGACGTAATAGTGCGGACTAGAGTGATCTGGTTTGCGTGGCGCTCGGGCTTTGTCTACCAGAAGAACCTGTAGCTTGAGGTGGAACCCTTTTTTACAAGACTCCAGACTAGAAAACTAGCGACTCGCTTTCTTTCTTGCCCCATATCTATTGACTTAGATGGTCTTTGCATCAAGTGGGAAGCCGGTACGGCCAATCCCACAAGAGAAGTCTGCTTCTTGGTGACAGGCCCCGGTAAAGAACGATTGGGCATTTGCATAGACAACCTAGGGGGCTCGGCGGGATGAACGCTTGGCTCGAGACATAATAGAAAGTAGAAGTATGCAATAACCCTATAAGGACAGCGAAAGGGATGCATATGTGCAGCTGTGAAGAAAATAAGCGAAGGACCCGTGTGGACAAAGGCTTCGATGATGACTCTCGTCCATAGCTTCTGGTCGCAGTTGGTCAAAAAACCCGATCATTGCGTTAGCAGAGCTCTGGGAATTCTGCGGATAAGTAATCGGCAGCCTGGGCGGGGGGTGGGGAAGGAATAATATTTCACATTGGATAAGCAAGCAAGAGCTAGCGGCTGCTGCGTTTGCAGGACTTCGCTCTCAGTTTCGACGAGATTATTGGCATCGAGCTGGGACCTCGCTTGTCCCCTCCGCCCGGGTTGGTGGAAGCGGGTCAACGAGCGGTGCTTTTGTTCCCTTTTGTTTAGTTGGACATTCTTTTTACTTCCAACCGAACAAGGCTCTCGCGGTCCCGGAGGATTTCGGTTTAAGTTGGTGAAACTTTAGAAGAGGGTCACTAAAGGTGAATTGTGACGGTTCCATGCTCAATCGACGCATGGTATGGCTCGCCGCATCCTTCCTCTTTCCAGAGTTGGCTGTTCGAGGCCTTTCTACTAACACGACCATTCACGTTGGTAATCGGGTTTTCTTTTTACTTTAAATACTCCCTGATCATGAAAGGCATTTTCCTAAAGAAATTCCAACATCTAAAAAGATGATTTTTACTCAAAAAAGCAAGAACTTTGATTCATCATCTAGTTCTAGGTTCAGAGAGAAACTACTTTCCCTATTGAAAAACTACTACAAGCCACTCATTTTTAGCTCGGAGTGGCAAATTTCATTGAGTTTAAACACTTAAAAAATCTACTTTTGATTGATTGGAAGAGAGATGAATGGGTGTAGGGAAGAAAGAAAATCGGAGTGCTATTTACATATAGATCTACATATAATAGATAGTGTGGTAGAAAGGTGCATCTAGTTCTTTCTTACTATCTATTGTATTGGATCTATATACCGCTGATTCCATCCAGTCCACTCATTTCATTTAAGACTTGGAATTGGAATCCCTTTTCATTTCTTCAATCATTGATAAGAACTAATAAATAACTCAAGTTTCATTCAAATGAATCATTTTTACTTAAGGTTTATACTATACTTATATTTGAAGTATAAAAAAGCAGTAGAAACTAGAAGAAACAGTGCAGTAGCAAAAAAGACTCGGTACTTCCATAATCTCATCATCTTGTTTTTTTTTTCATTCTATATCCCCCCCAGTCTCGAATCACAAGAAGTTGGAGCGGATCTTTGATCTTTTATTAGCATTCCCCTTCCTTGGATTGGGACGCATACATCGAGAATCCAGTGTGTGCAATTCATTTTGATAAGATAGATAGATTGCCCCCAATTAGTCATATAGGTTACAAAAAATCGGAGCTAGAAGAAGGGGTAGGTTGAATCTGAAAAGTACTCTGTCGGGGTAATTATGAAAAGAAGAAGACGACGATGACGACGATGATGATGATGATGATGGTGGAGAAGAAGATGAGGAGGAGGATGAGGAAGAAGAGATACCTCAGCCTCCTGAAAAGAAGAGGAAATGAAAATGTGAACTTTGCATCTTTTTTCTTTATCGCTTTTATTTGCAGGTGTTCTGTCAGCTTATTCTAGAAAAATATGCTTACTTTTTTATTCGTAAGGAAATGTGCAGTATTTGATCAATTATATGATCTTTTTAATTTTAATTTCAATTTATGATATCCACTCTTAATGATTCTACAATATTTTTATGATAGCTTTTATAATCTCCCATGGGAAATAATGGAAAGACTCTAATAATGTGTGTAGTAGAAATAAAGGAACAAAAGCAGAAATATTTCCATGATGGCGGCTATTCGTGCATGGGCATGATAGCGCGGGACAATTAGTTGAGTGATTTAACAAAATACCGGTAAGAGAAAAACTATCACTTTCTAAAAGTGAGGAAAGAGAATTAATTCGACATAATAAATACCAAACTTAGGAGTGATTTGGCCTTAGGAGTGATTTGGCATTTACATTATCGAATTGGGCTAGATTGGGTCCACTAATTCGACAAAATATATAGCAAATTCTTAAGGAACTCTCGAATTCTTATGTGACTTGTCTACCCAATCTCGTTCTAGGATCTCTCCAATTGACATACAAGAAAATGAAATTGGATCAGAGGGCATTGGTGTGATACCGACCCAGGATTCTTCTATGCTTAAGTCAGAATTGTAAAAAATATTGATCAATTAGAGAGAGAGAGTAATAATCTTTTGGTTGTATACCTTGGTTGTAACAGCCTTGGGGTGACCATTGGAAGCTTCATTAATGGTTTATAGGTGTTCATTTAGGAACTTATTTAGCTTTTTGATGAATGTGTGCTAGAATATACTTGCAATTTTTTTTTTAAAAAAAAAAGTAAAAGTGAGGTTTTAAAAAACTGTAGATAAAAAACTAAAGAAAATACTAACGATTGCCCTTAGGACACTGCTTAATAATCCATTTAAAGAAAGTTTTTATGGAAAATGAAAAAAATAATTAATATTTTGACAGCTTTTTTCATTTTCCATAAAAGTGATATCAAAACTTTTCTAAAATGAATTATTAATGAGTGCTCTAAAAGTACTCGTTAGCATAACCCAAAAACTAAAAGTTATCTTATAATCCAATTGCCAAATAGAAAAACTGTAAGGTTGAATTTAATCAACCATCTAATTGGCTTTATTCCGTGACCAATTTGCTTGTAATTTAGCACTTAGTAACCCTGTATTTAGGTGAAAAAATTGTAAGGGTAGTGTGTGAGAAAATGTGAAGAAAAGCTCAAGAGTGTGCAAGAAAAACAGAGTGTCGCGGCTAGGACTCGCGGGTGGATCGCGACTGGCAAGCCGCGAAAGGCAGGCACGTGAGAGGTACACTGGGAAGCTGAAGGGTTGCGCCAGCTGTCACGCTACAGGACAAAAGTTCCAGGCTGTCCAGGCCGTTACGTCGCGACTTGGACAAGCCGCGAGTAAACCCTATTTGGCAAAAACTGACGTTTTGCATTCCCTTCTCACCTTACTATATATACAACCTTATACCCACGAAATTGAGAGAGCTTCTAGAGAGAATTTTGTGAGAGAAACCCTAGAGAAATATAAGATTGCCTCATCCCCAATCTTTACCTTAGAGACTCTTCAAATTCCTCTACTCTCTTCCTCTCCATTGTCATACCCTTGAAAGGCCTTTTACCAAATCCTTATCTCACCACACCCACGTCTGTGAGAAGGTTCATTTGGTGCTTAGGGAAGCAGTTTGGGAAGGAACCAATATACATTGGTTGATGCTATGGTCAAGTAGTGGAATCCGGTAAGCTAGAAAAGAAAAAGGTTCGGCGCAACCTCGTTGGAGCAAGAAGCTTGGAGGGCTTAGGTACCTGGGTAGATTAGGCTTGGAGGGTCTATTGCTGTTCATGTATCCTAACTACATTTTCTAGTGGATTATTGACCGCTTGGAGGGCGGCGGAGAGGTTTTACGCCGAGGGCTTCGGTTTTCTCTTCGATAACACATCGAGTGTTGTCCTTGTGTTTGCATTTCTCTTCCCTTTATCTTTACCATTTAATTACTGCTGTGTGTGTGATTATTTATGGTTTAGATCGTTCCTCAATTCTGGTATATGCTATTTATCAGTTTCCGCACATACGTTGTTTGTTAAATAGCTTGAATTGGTTGTTTTGTATTTGGGGGTCTAAACGTTCAAGGGTGTTTCATACCCATATTGAACTTTCAATTGGTATCAGAGCGGGTGCACTCTTTGTGGTTTGAGTACCTGAGTGCGATCCTAGACCCCTTGGCTATGGATGCAGCTGTAAAAATGGTCATGCTGAATTGTGGTTTAAGTGTTTGTGATAATGATTCTGTAAGTATATTTGAGGGATACTCTAATAATGAACTCTTAGAGCTAATTAAATCCAGGAAACATGCTAGGATGTTCATTCATATGCTGAAATATTTTGAAAGCAAGAACCACATTCTTCACAATAGTCTATGTGAGTCTAGCTCTTTGATTGAGAAATACAAAAGAAGAAATAGATCATTGTGTGAAAAGGTTGATAATCTGAAAAGGAAAACTCAATCTGGAATAAGCATTGATAATGACAATGAATTTTTGTTTGATGGTCAAGAATGCTTGTCTTATGCTTGTATGTTTGTGCACACCTCATTGAAGGTATTTAATTCATGTCTATGGTACCTTGTCAGTGGATGTTCTCGTCATATGACAGGAGATAAATCACTGTTTAAGACTCTTAAGGAGAAAGCATGTGATTATGTGACTTTTGGTGATGGGAGTCATGCTCAAGTTCTCAGGAAAGGGACGGTTGAAATACCGGGATTACCTTTGTTGAAAGAAGTTCTATACATCAAAGGATTGAAGGCAAATCTCCTAAGTATTACTCAAATATGTGATGAAGATCTTCTTGTTCAATTCTCAAAGAAGGGGTGCATAATCATTGATGAGAAAGGGATTCAAGTCTTGGAAGGAAATAGGACTACTGATAACTGCTATGGCGTAGTGCCTACGGCACCTATTTCGTGTAGAAGTGCTCGTGTTGATATGCTGAAACTTTGGCATCATAGGTTTGGACATGCGAACTTCAAACAAGTATGTAAAGTCTCTAAACTTGAGGCCGTTGAGGGACTTCCAAAGTTTGGAAAGGTGGAGAAGACTATATGTGGAGCATGTCAAATGGGGAAACAAACAAAAGCAAACCATCCCAAGGTGAATGTGATTGCTACCTCACGATGTTTGGAACTTCTTCACGTAGATTTAATGGGGCCTACAAGGACTGAAAGCTTAGGGGGAAAGAGATATATTATGGTGATAGTTGATGATTTTTCAAGATACTCTTGGGTGGAATTCCTTAGAGAGAAGTCTGAAGCATGTGATAAACTCCAAAGATTATGCAAGAGATTGCAAAATGAAAAAGGGGTTCCCATAGTCAAAATCAGAAGTGATCATGGGAAGGAATTCGAGAATGCTAGATTTGAATCATTTTGTGAAGAGCATGGCATCAGGAAGGAATTTTCAGCTCCAAAGACTCCACAACAAAATGGAGTGGTCGAAAGAAAGAACCGGGTGATCCAAGAGATGGCTAGAGTCATGCTACTCAACAAAAACATACCTCAAAGGTTTTGGGCAGAAGCTGTGAACACATCTTGCCACATTTGTAATAGAATTTATTTCCGAGCAGGGACAAAGAAGACGTCATATGAAATATGGAGAGAAAAGAAACCCAAGGTGAAATATTTCAGAGTATTTGGGAGCACATGCTATATTCTAAATGATAGGGAAAATCCGGGAAAATTTGATGCTAAGAGTGATGAAGGAATACTCCTAGGGTACTCCACGAATAGCCGAGCTTATAGAGTGTACAACAAGCGCACTAAGACGGTGATGGAGTCAATCAATGTAGTCATAGATGACACCATATCTGAAAAGGAAATTGAAGATGATGGCAAGGGGCTCAAACTCAAGGAGAATGAGAATGATGTCGATATGCCTTTAAGTGATGATGCTGAGAAAGTAACGCCCGAAAAGGAGACCACGCCTCTTGTATCAAGAAGAGAGACTAGATCAACACGAGAAGTCTCAGGTCCGCTTACTCCTCTAGAAATTCAAACCCCAATTTCTCGTGATGAGGAACTCTCAACTTCCAAGAAACCTTCATCAAGAGTGACACTCAATCACCCATCAAGTAATGTTATTGGGGATGTGAACGAAGGACTTCGTTTGAGAAAAGGACTAAAGTATACTACTAACCATGTAACATACAACTGCTATCTTGCTCAATTTGAACCCAAAAAGGTGGAAGAGGCACTGAAGGATGAGAATTGGGTAGAGTCCATGCACCAGGAGCTACACCAATTTGTTAGAAATGATGTGTGGGAATTGGTTCCAAGGCCTGAAGATACACATGTGATCGGCACCAAGTGGATTTTTAAGAACAAAACAGATGAGGATGGTGAAGTTATCAGAAATAAGTCTAGATTGGTGGCTCAAGGGTATACTCAGGTGGAAGGCATAGATTTTGATGAATCTTTCGCTCCGGTAGCAAGATTAGAATCCATTCGGATTCTCTTATCCATAGCATGCATCATGGATTTCAAGTTGTACCAAATGGATGTAAAGAGTGCCTTCTTAAACGGATTTCTCAATGAAGAAGTTTTCGTTGAACAACCAAAGGGGTTTGAAGATCCTCACTTTCCGGGTCATGTACTAAGACTGAAGAAAGCTTTGTATGGGTTGAAGCAGGCGCCAAGAGCATGGTATGACCGTCTCACTTCCTATTTATTGGATCGTGGGTTCAAGAGAGGGCAAGCAGATCGCACATTGTTTGTTAAAAGAGATGAAAAATCCCTTCTTGTCGCTCAAGTGTACGTGGATGATATCGTATTTGGATCCACAATTGATAAACTAGCTCATGAGTTCTCGGAAGAAATGAAAAGAGAATTTGAAATGAGTATGGTGGGAGAGTTGAACTACTTCCTAGGACTTCAGGTAAAGCAACGGAGAGATGGTATATTTATTTCTCAAGAAAAGTATACTAGAAATCTTGTCAAAAGATTTGGTCTGGACACCAAGAAACATGCCTCTACTCCCATGAGCTCCTCGGCAAAGCTGAGCATAGATGCAGCCGGTGTTGACGTTGATCCAACCCTTTATCGGAGTATGATTGGCAGCCTTCTCTATCTCACAGCAAGTAGGCCGGATATTGCATTCAGTGTCGGAGTCTGTGCAAGGTTTCAAGCCGCTCCTAAAGAATCCCACTTAACAGCAGTTAAGCGAATCATTCGCTATGTAAATGGCACATCTGCATATGGGATTTGGTATACAAAAGATTCGAATGAGTGTTTAGCAGGATATTCAGATGCTGACTGGGCAGGGTGCATAGATGATAGAAAAAGTACTTCTGGCGGATGCTTCTATCTTGGAAACAACTTGGTCTCATGGATGAGCAAAAAGCAGAATTCAGTATCGCTGTCAACGGCTGAAGCTGAATACATTGCAGCGGGAAGTTGTTATGCACAATTGTTATGGATACGAAAGCTATTGCATGACTATGGCATTTCTCAAGACACCATGTGTGTGTTCTGTGATAACACGAGTGCCATAAACTTGTCAAAGAATCCGGTTCAGCACTCCAAATCAAAGCATATCGAGATCCGCTATCACTTCATTCGGGATTTGGTAGAAGACAAGACAGTATGTCTAGAATTCATCAATACTGAAAATCAAAAAGCAGACATATTCACCAAACCTCTTGATGGCCCAAGGTTTGAATCCTTGCGTAAGACAATTGGTGTCGGTATCATTCCTTAAACTCAATCCTCCATGATATCTTATTGTGTTTTTCTTTTGTTTAGTTGCTTTGTGTGGTTTGTTTTGTATGTCTTCTGTCTGTTTATCGTTTTGTCAAATTTCTTTTGTGTCAAAAATCCAAAAACACATAAAAATTTGAAAATCCAAAAGGTTGATCACTCTGTTTGAGTTTTATCTCCAAGCATGTTTTGCCTTGTACCTTTGTACTTATGGTTCTGTGCATTTAACGAGCTTAGCTTGTCTCTCATGCACTCATATCTTTGTGGAAGAAATTCTGAAATCTATGTGATTGTTGTAAATAGATCTTCAACCTTGTCATGAATGATTAGTGAATGGTTTTCTTAATCTTGAGACATGCATAGACTCATGCCTATATATCTTCCCACTTTTTATTTTTTTTGCTGTAAAAGAGCTCTCTAAATGTAAATCTCCAAATGAAAAGAGATATAGAGCTGCAAAAGCCTGTCGCACATACTAGTATTTGACTAGAAAAAAGGGAAAGCGACCAAAATAAAATGTGTGATGCTCAAAAAGCCAAAGGCTAATTCATCAATTGAAATATCTAAAATTTCAGGCATCTATCTCACAATGAGATTCTCTTTGCTCAAAAGTTGCAAATGATATGTTGAATATGGAGCCAAATGAAAAGCTTCAGAGAATAGTTATCAAGTCTTTTTTGTGGGAGGTCATATATGCATGCTTCTATAATTGAGATAGGTCACATTATCTAGTGCTAGTTGTGTATGCCTTGATTGAATTGATCATTGAAGCTTCACATTGGACTAAGGACTATCTCATTTTCGATATCCACACACAACACACAAGTCTATGTTCAAGAAATGCCATATTCATTTGTGTGATTGTACTTGATTAAATGTGCTTTCACATGCTCAATTTTTGTTGATCAAACACAAAAAGATTTTTGAGTGTTTTGTTTTGTTTTTGGAAAGTATTTTGTTTTTGCAAAATGTCAAAAAGTTCAAAATCAGTGTTGCCCTGTTTTGGCGACTAAGTCGCGGGTTGGCCTAGTCGCATATCCCAGTCGCGAGCTCACTCAGAGATTTTTCGCAGATAACTGGCGACTCAGTACCCTTATCGCGAAAAAGATTTAGAAAATTTTTCCAAAATTTGAGTTGTGCTCTTTTCGCGGGTCAATGTGGCGATTGTATCGCGGGTGGAAGGTCTAGTCGCGAGAGGTACTCAGGGAATTTCGCGGCTCATATCGCGACTATCTCGCGGGTAGACCTTCCAGTCGCGAAAAACACTTAGAGAAATTATCAAGTTTTTTTTCTCCTCACAGTGTTTCGCGGCTCATTATGGCGACTTACTGGCGACTTGATTCAGTCGCGAAAAACGCGTGTTTTGCGTTTTAAAGACAACTTTAAAATTGCTTTTCAGTTTTCCCTCGTACTTGTGTGACTGTTCATTGTCTTCCTCATTTTACTCTCTCAACCACTGCGAGTTTCTCGTTGAAAATCTTCCATTTCTGCATCATTTTCTCTCAAATCTTCAACAACAAGGTATGGGTTTTCTTCCTTACCATTTTTTCTTTCTGATTTGGGCAATTTGTTTCGGTTTGTGAAGATGTTGTTGTGACTTGTGTTTTTCCCCTGTTCGAACATGGGTTTCTGTGTTTCGGATGTATATAGTATGGTTGTGCTGGTCCATACAATGATCATTTTGATCTTGTCTACTTATTATGGTGTTGTTTGATTTCATACACTCATTGTCATGGTTTAATCCTAAATTTCAAGTGTTTAGGGTTTCCCCCATTATCCATGAAATGGCACTGACAAAATGCTAATAATGTTTGGTGTCGTGTTTGGTGTTTGTGTATGTCTCAAATCATAGTGCAGAGTGAAAATGTCTCCATTCAAGAGATCAGCTGTGAAAGGAGGAAGCAGCAAAGGAAAGGAACATGTCATTGAAATTGATGATGTCTCTCCTAGACCAAAGCGGGCTCGTTCTCCATCTGGTGTGTTCGATCCCAACAAGTTTCGATCGTATGCTGCACTTCAGACTCATGAAAATTACTTCAAAAAGGTGACACCTCTGATTGAAAGAGTCTTTGACCAACATTCTCTATTTGACACCAACATTCCTCAATGGTTTGCTCGCAAGGACTGGAATTATCTCCTTTCTGATCTTGATGATGCATTTGAAGATCTGGTAAAAGAGTTTTATGCCAATGCAATTGTTGAAGGAGATGAAATTAAGTGCTGGGTTCGAGGAAAAAGTTTCTCGGTCTCTCCTGCATATCTAGCAGAGATTCTGCACGTCAACAGGCCAATACTTGGGATCTCACCGGTCTATGATGATCTTCATCCGGATGAAGAACTACTTAAAGCTGCTCTTGGGGACAATCTAGAGTTTTCCTCGAACGGAAACTCAGTCAGTGTTTCCTCTCTCCCTCCAAAATTGAGGGTGCTCACGATAGTCATGTTTCACAACTTGTATCCCCTATCCAGCACAGGGTATATGAATCTCGGACGTGCATTGTTTCTTCATGATCTGATCTCTGATGTCAAGATTGACATCTGTGCACATATATTTCATATCCTTCGCAAAACCGTTCTCCGAACAGAATCAAGGATGTGCATCCCATTTTGCTGTCTCATCTCACGGATTCTGAAGCGTAAAGGGATCCATCCGTCTGAGAATGAAGTTCCCTGCACAAAACCATGTCCAATCAACATGCGCACTTTCAATGCTAGCATTAGTCATAGCAAGAAGGGAATCAAAACAGAAACTTCTGCGTCCCACAGTGGCTCGCGCTCCAGCTCACTCCCGGCAGACAAGAAGCTAGACTCTATTGTAGCTTCTGTTCATGAACTCAGTTCAAAGATGTCCGATCTTACTTCCATCTTGCATCATCTCAACTTTCGATGGGATACGAAGTTTACTTCGATTCAAACTCAATTGGATGAAATTCAAAGGAAGCTGGAAGATCATGACGACTAGCTATTCCATGACAAAAAGGGGGAGAGCTCAGCGAAAGGGGGAGATTTCAGCTAACAGATTTTTGTTTACTGTTTTTCTTTAGTGTTATCGTTTTTTCTGTATCCATCTTATGTTTTTCAGCTTCTGTACTTTAAGTTGCTAGCCTGTACCCATTGTTGCTTTTGTAAGCTTTGAGGGTTATTTTTTGCACTTATGTATGCTTGTAGGCTTTTATGGTTTATGCCATGTATTTGCAAAAATTTGCTTATGCAGCCTTTATGCTTTGTGTTTTGGTACTTGTTAATGTCTTGCATTATCTTTAGTACAACACTCTTGTGCCCTTGTAGGATTGTTCCTAGATGCATATGTGTTTGTATGCATTGGTTGAGTGTTAGACTTGCAAATGGTACTCTTCATTTGAGTTTATCATTCTTGCATGTCCGGATGTTCATTTCCTGTGTGAATGAACATAGTAATCACTTTTGCTTAAGTGACTACTATTGCTGATCTTGCCATGAATTAATGCTTTTGTGCTTTTGTTCATTTTTGCTTGATCATGACTATTTTGCTCCATATGCTTATTAAGTTTTCTGCATACAATGATATTGTTATGTTATTGTGTTTCAGGAGTTTCTTATTCATATGTTCAAGAGCTTTACAAAATCTAGAGTTAGGTGTGAGTGAGTTTTCCAACTGTTCCTAACTCACGTTTAAGTCTAGAGTCTGTTGTAGAGTTTTGTCACGGAATAGCCAAAGGGGGAGATTGTAAGGTTGAATTTAATCAACCATCTAATTGGCTTTATTCCGTGACCAATTTACTTGTAATTTAGCACTTAGTAACCCTGTATTTAGGTGAAAAAATTGTAAGGGTAGTGTGTGAGAAGATGTGAAGAAAAGCTCAAGAGTGTGCAAGAAAAACAGAGTGTCGCGCTTAGGACTCGCGGGTGGATCGCAACTGGCAAGCCGCGAAAGGCAAGCACGTGAGAGGCACACTGGGAAGCTGAAGGGTCGCGCCAACTGTCACGCTACAGGACAAAAGTTCCAGGCTGTCTAGGCCGTTACGTCGCGACTAGAACTCGCGACTTGGACAAGCCGCGAGTAAACCCTTTTTGGCAAAAACTGACGTTTTGCATTCCCTTCTCACCCTACTATATATACACCCTTATACCCACGAAATTGAGAGAGCTTCTAGAGAGAATTTTGTGAGAGAAACCCTAGAGAAATATAAGATTGCCTCATCCCCAATCTTTACCTTAGAGACTCTTCAAATTCCTCTACTCTCTTCCTCTCCATTGTCATACCCTTGAGAGGCCTTTTACCAAATCCTTATCTCACCACACCCACGTCTGTGAGAAGGTTCATTTGGTGCTTAGGGAAGCAGTTTGGGAAGGAACCAATATACATTGGTTGATGCTATGGTCAAGTAGCGGAATCCGATAAGTTAGAAAAGAAAAAGGTTCGGCGCAACCTCGTTGGAGCAGGAAGCTTGAAGGGCTTAAGTACCTGGGTAGATTAGGCTTGGAGGGTCTATTGCTGTTCATGTATCCCAACTACATTTTCTAGTGGATTATTGACCGCTTGGAGGGCGGCGGATAGGTTTTACGCCGAGAGTTTCGGTTTCCTCTTCGATAACACATCAAGTGTTGTCCTTGTGTTTGCATTTCTCTTCCCTTTATCTTTACCATTTAATTACTGCTGTGTGTGTGATTATTTATGGTTTAGATTGTTCCTCAATTCTGGTATATGCTATTTATCAGTTTCCGCACATACGTTATTTGTTAAATAGCTTGAATTGGTTGTTTTGTATTTGGGGGTCTAAACGTTCAAGGGTGTTTCATACCCATATTGAACTTTTAAAAGCATATGGTGTTTTGATGACTGGTCAGGGACGGTTGGACAATGGTTGTCTAGTATTTGTTATTGTCACCACCTGTTATATGCAATTAATGTGGGTCTTTAATGATGGATAATTTTGTCCACCCACTTGGATGACCTTATTTGTTTTCCCATAACCACCGGTATGAGTAATAATGAACAACTTCAAAAGCCAACAAAAATCCCTTTGTTTGAAAAGTAAAAATGAAAAAAAAAAAAAAAAAAAAAAAATTTGAGAATCTTATTCAATTTGGGTAGAAAAGTCTGATCATTTGGGTTGTCTTTTTTTTTTTTTTTTTTTTTTTAGAAAAAAATTTTGGTTTTCAAAACACTGAAAATGACAATTTCTCTTTTTTTTTTTTTTTTTTCCCGGCGGGGGGTGTCAACTTGCTGAAATTGTTAGTACTTTTTTACTTCAAAATATCAGTTTATCGCACATTTGACTATTTATGATTTTATGTGCCAAATATAACCCAGTTTTTGTAACACAATGGAAAAAATGTATTGATACCCTTGAATTTTGGAATTGTTGCCTTTCCACTCCTAAACTTTTATTTTAACTAATTTAGTACATGAGCTTTGGCACCGTAGCAAATAGCTTTAACTTTTTCTTTTGTCAATTTAGTACATAAACTTTGATACTGTAGCTATAAGACCCTCTTAGCCACTCCCCCCCCCCCCCCCCCACCGCACCAATTTTACCAATTTTGCACCAAATAATTTTAAAAAATGATAATGAAGGGGACTTACTCCAACAATATCAAAGTTTATGGGTCTATTTGTTACAATACTAAAGTTCATGTAATAAATTGGCTGAAATAAATGTTTTGGGGTCTTTTTATTATAGTATTAAAGTTTATGTACTGAATTGGCTAAAATAAAAGTTAGTTTATGGGGATGTAAAAACAACTACCTTAAAGTACAGGGGTGTAGACATTTTACATCAACACAATTGCCAAAGTTCTTCTCGTGACTCATACACCTAGATAACGTCAATCATGCCATATAATGATTATAAACAATTGTAACTTAACAAATGTTTGCCAAAAAACTGGTTTAGGGCTATATATATTAACACCATTCAAGTAAAATGTCATCAAGAGAGCAATCAAGTGGTTTATCTGGTTACATGCAAGTGAATTAAAAGATGAATGATTGAAGCATTCTTCTCCCTTGAATAATGTAATAAGTAAAGTTTTTAGATATCAATTGACAAAGTGCATGTCAAGATAATTTGGTATTAATAAAGTTAAAACAAATATTTGAAATTATAGATATGTATAAGAAGCACTCACAAGTATGAAAAGTATGAAGCCGAAGTATGTCAATAAAATTGGCATAAATTATGAATGCTTAGACCTATTTTTTAACGGTCCATAACCAAAATAAACAGCTTTTCGAAATATAAGACGATGTCCCTGGATTTTGTATTGCTTACAATAACATGATATTCATAGAAGAGATCATGTATAGATAAGTAAACAATCAAACTTTGATTTATATTCTTAAATTACAACAGAATGTCAACCACAATGCACCCAAAAATTAAACACAACTATTGATTATTTTTCAAGATATTAGATTGTAAAATAAGTTTTTATGATAGTAAATTTCTTATTAGTTTTTATTCTTTGTCAAATTAGGTATCTAGTAGGGCATTTGTAATTTTGTTCTTTGTTTTGGGATGTTGATATTGTGTGGAAGTAAAACTTGTGTGTTTGTTTTCAATTTTAATTAGATTTTCAAAGGGTAGATTAGACTCCTTTGCATTTGTGCTATTTTGTTTTGGTTAGCAATGCTAGGATTTGTATAATTTTATAATTATTGAATGAGTATCAATCTATTGAGCTAAACTCTTTTTCGACATGGGTGAATCCAAATCAATATACTCTCTTAGTTTTACCATAACTCATTGCAGTTCTCTAATTTTACTTTCGTTCAATTTAGTCCTCTAAATTTCAACTTTACTCAATTCAGTACTCATGTTAGTTTCCATTAGAATTGTGCCATTCGTGACCTCAAAACTACGTCATTTTAGGTTTTACAATTAAAAATTAAATCCAAAAAGATAATAACAATAATTTTTTCATAAAAAATAAATTAAAAAGAAATTTGATATATTTTACCAAAAAAATTTAGCAAACTTTCCCCAACAATCCAGCAAACTTTCCACTCAACCAAACAAACTAGAACAATCCAATCACAACACGAACCAAATTAAAGCAAAATATTCCATTGCCAATGAAAGAAACACCACCCAACAAGGTAATAGGTAATGAGTTGTCAAGAGCCTTGTGACACAATTGGTTGGCATTTCCTAATATATTCATGACATCTAAGGTTCAAAACCCCACTTTCCTTAATAACTACCGAAATATCAAAAAAAGAAGTAACGAGATTAGGATAATGTGAAATATTCTATAATATTAGATTATTGTAATTCTGTATACAACAAAATCAATCAAACACTTCACATTAAGGTAACGTAACCTTAATGTGATTTACATTAAGTGATCCAAACATCCAAATTCAAAATCAAATCCAAAGTTTGCCAAAGCAAGATGTACCTAGTCATTCACTTATTATAATGGGTGAATGGTTAGAACTTCTTTCAACAACCAACAATAGTAGATTCTGAAGGCCAAAAGATGTAAGGAGGATCCCATGCGTAAGAAAATTTGACTGAAGCAGATTTCGCTAATTGGTTGCCTCCGATAAGAAGGCATTTGTCACCCACTTTTGGCAAAATGGAAGGATTAACGTTTTCTACAGTCTGAAATCCATTGCAAGACAATTTTATGAGCTTTTGAGGGCAATTACAGTTGTTGATCACGGTCACGTTCCATTCAGATTTGCCTTGTATCGCTCTCCCGCTACGGATCGTGTTAATATTAATGTCGTTTAGAGAGCAAGCATAGAATCCTGAAATTTTACAAGGTGATTCTAGTTAGTTTAACTAGTAAAATATTTTGTTACTATCCCACTTATCCAAAAAAAAAAAAAAAAAAGGAATACCAACATTATATGTTACTAGATCATTTGGCTATAATAACTTTTTAAGCATGCAATTTTTTATACAGTGAGATTGAAAGAAAATATTCAGTATTATAGGAACAAATCCGCAAAAAAAAAAAAAAAAAAAAAAAAAAAAAAGAGAGAGAGAGCTGATGAATGAAGAAATTCGCAAGGCAAAAGCACTGTACCTTTGCCAATGAGACTCAGTAAAAGAATAAGAATGAAAGACTTAGGGCCCGTTTGGTTTGTGTTTTCAAATAGCATTTTTTAGTTTTTAAATAGCATTTCACGCATTTCAACATATTTTTTCACTCACACATATTTTAAAAAATTACAAATAACAATTTTTAAACTACTCTACCAAACATACCCTTAGGGACTGTTGCCATATTGCTAAGAAATTTCTTCAAGATTTTGCTATTTGGTGGAGAGAATTGGCATCTTTTCCTATTTAATTTATATGCTTAGAGTTTAGAGTTCCATGGATAACTATAGTACGTCCAAAATCAGATCTAAATTAACTTTTTCAAAATTTCAGAATTTCTCTCCTATCAAATTGTCAGACTGATTGACTTTCCTTGACAATAATGGATTAAATGTTTGATTTAAAGGAAAATTATAAAATATTCTAGAAGTACCAGAATCTTCTAGAATAGTGGCTTTAAATTATATGCGCATTTATTATAGAACCAGAATCTTCTATAATACCCTTTCTTGAAATTGCTTCATATACAGACTTAGTACAATACTTTAAATGCTGCTCTTTAAATTTGTTTTTTAAAATTTAATTATGTGCCTACTTAATTAAAAAATATATTTCTATCTCATGAGGAAAAAATCTACATGTCAAAATCTTAATAAGAGAACCTAAAAAACAACATCTAAGTACTGTATCTATACAATTATACCCTTAGGCCTTAAGTCTTAATTATTTTTATATAATTAATTCAAATAAAAAAAATTATAGAATTGAAATTTGAAATATCATTAATTCCTAAATAAACTGGCCTTTAAATATACACTATTGCCTTTTCAAATTACTCGTGAAAGTCGATCACTCTCATGTCAGATTGTTTGAATTGCTTCATACTCTTATGTCTTAATTATAAGAATTTAACATGTTATTAATTATCTTGCAGAGAATAAAGTCTCATTAAATAACACTTAAATAAATGGAATCTAATTATAAAATAAAATGGCCTCACTAAATTAATTCGAAATAAATGAAAATAATTAATCGCTATTTAGCCAAATCAGTTACTATTCAAATTGTTTGAGATACTCATACCCGCATTACCAAATTAGAGATTATCTATCTTTTTTTTAAAAAAATAGTGATTATCCTTGTCCTAAATATTTGGAAAAATTGGACCTAAACTCGTTAACCCATTCTAATTTTTCGTTTGTTTCAATGGAAAATCTTATGTGAAGATAATTTTTTGTATTTTCATGTATTTTGTAGTATCCAAAAAAAAAAGAGTAGTCAAAGGAAAAATCTATTTTTAACTTTCTTTATTTAGCTTTGCATGAGATAAAATTGTTTTCTGATAAAATTTTATGAAAAAAAAAACTCTATCACACGCAAAACTAAATAAGGAAAACAATTTTGTCTTATACAAAGCTAAATAAGGAAAACAAATATCTCACTCGAAGCTAAATAAAGGAAATCATCAAGATATAGTTTTTCAGATTCTCAAAAAAAAAAAAAAAAATGATATAGTTTTTCAATTCATTTACTGTCGCTACTAAATATAGGAAAATGAGATAATTTTTTAAAAAATATTTTTTCAAAAATGATTTATTTTTCATAAAATGTTAATGTCGAAAGAAACAAAATGTAAAAAATAAAAAATAAAAACTGAAGGCAATATGCAAAGTTTGATGACTTCTTTTGGTGGAAAGAGAATTACAATCTTTCCTCTAAAAAAAAGAATAAAAAAATACAATCGATATTCTAAGCTCTCATTAATGGCACATGATCTCTTGTTTATTCCTATAATCGTGGTTGCTTCTGACCTAACTTTTTAACGCTAGAGGTTAAATTTTTACTTAGTATTGATCTTGTATTTTGCCTAAGAATGTGGAAGTTTTGATTTGCACTTGAAGTAAGTTGTATAGATTTGAAGGTAAAATTTAATACATTTATAAAATAGTCATAGCTATAAAATTTTAATTCTTTATTAACTCATTTTCATTGTATACTAAAGTTATATTAAAATTCTGTATTGTAGATGAAAATATAGATCAAATTGCTCATTAATTAGAGATGCAATTCTCAGGTATACTGTTAGATCTATTACTAACATTGAGTAGAGTAAGGTGCAATTCATATTATATATTTACTTCTTCTTTTTTTTCCATTACCTAATATGTTATAGTTTATTCTTAAAATTTTATTTGTTTGAAAAAAAAGGTATCCAAGATAACCATCAATATATTATTAGCCAAATGGAGGATAAATCACGCTCTTGGGCATAAATTGCTTAAACCAAGCCCCTAAATGAACTTGAAAATGCTTAGCCCCTAACTACAAGAAATTAAACAGCCTAGTGGCTTAAATGGGAATGAAGGAAACCAAGCATAGGTAAAGTTGAGTTTGGAATATCCATAGATGGGTGCGCCACCATTAACAAGACACACAGCACCTGATACGCTCAATATCGAAGGGTCAACCCTTTTCACAGTCCGAAAACCAGCGCAATCTAATTTTAGGCTCGATATGGTACATCGGTTATTGTTGTTAATTGCCACATTCCACACCGGCTTTCCTTGCACCGCAATTCCAGTTTCAGATTGTTGAATCGAAATATGCTGGAAAGGGCATTGGCAATACCCTGAAATTTGAAAGAAGCATTGTTAAAAGGGTTCAAGTAATAATTGAGTGGTAATAGCATTATATGTGGTGTTTCATGTTCGTAGTTCGAACATTACATCCCTCACTTATTATTTAATGAACAAAATTTAGTTCCAAACCTGTTTGGAGTTATCTCCTTCGACTCATTATATGGCAATTTATAAAACTATCTTATTTATTATTTAAACAAATTACATGACTAATTAAAAATATTTAAGCAAGTTTCATGACTAATTAAAAAAGTTATGTAATTAAAACTACATGCAAATGGACTCTTCAATTGTCATATAATGAGTTGGAAAAAGATGATTTTAAACTGTTTGGAGCTAAATTTTATACTTACCTACCTGTCTGGCTGTCTCAAAAAATAAAAATAAAAAAACCTATAATAATAATTATTATTATTATTATTATTGATGATTTTTTTTTTTTTTTTTTACTTTATGGGACATCCTTTCCAGAAATAAATGATGATACTAAAAAAAAATGGCCAAAGGAACTCTGTACTATATGGATATCCTTTCCAAATATTATACATAATCTTAAAGATAGTATAGATCATTTGGCTATCCTATCATCTTATGCCTAAATTTTTTTATACAAAGAGATTAATTGAAGGAAAACATTCCGTAATATAGGAACAGAGGAACATATCTGCTAAAAAAAAATGTGACAAATTTAGAGAGAGAGAGAGCTAGCTGATGAATTAAGAAATTTGCAAGGCAAAAGCATTGTACCTTTGCTAATGAGACTAATAATAAGGATAGCAATAAAATACTTAGTGACGATTGCCATTGTTAAGAAATTTCTTCAAGATTTTACTATTTGGTGGAGAGAAATGGCGTGTTCTCCAATTTATGTGCTTTAGAGTTCCATCTTCCATGGCTAATTATATAGTGGGTCAAATGAAAGATAAATTAACCTTTTCAATTTTCCAGAATTAATGAGTTTCTTTGACAATTATGGGTCACATATTTGCTAAAGAAAAATGATAGAATATTCTGGGAATATAATAAATGTGTTCCATCCTATAAAATAAAGTGTGAGTTTTAATTGAATGCGCATTTATTATAGTATCAGAATACTTTATAATTACTTTTGTTTGAAATTGCCACATACCCTTAACTCTTAATTATATTTATAGAATTGATTCAAATAAAATAAATAGTTGGAAATATCATTTAATTTTAAATAAATTGGCACTATTACAGTATTACCTTTTCAAATGACTCTAAAACGTTGATCACTTTTGAGTAATTCTAGGTTTACAACATTTTCATAATAAATGTAAGGACTTGATTTGAACTCCTAGTCCAAAAAGTGTGTGGACTTATGCCCAAAAAGCTTAAAACAATAAATTTGTAGAAAATGGGTTCGAAAACTAGACTTTAATGAATTGAGCAACAAATAAACAGATCTTAATGACAAAGAAAGGAAAATAACGAACTTTCACTAAGGAAAAAGGTCATCGGCAGAGTCTGAGGAGATTGATTCTTACGTATTCGCTTTTCAAGCTTGATTACAAGTCTGGTTCTAGATTGCTACAGTATAATAAATGTGTTCTGGGAATATAATAAATGTGTTCCATCCTATAAAATAAAGTGTGAGTTTTAATTCAATGCGCATTTATTATAGTATTAGAATACTTTATAATTACTTTTGTTTGAAATTGCCGCATACCCTTAACTCTTAATTATATTTATAATATTGATTCAAATAAAATAAATAGTTGAAAATATCATTAAATTTTAAATAAATTGGCACTATTACGGTATTACCTTTTCAAATGACTCCTGAAAAGTTGATCACTTTTGAATAATTCTAGGTTTACAACATTTTCATAATAAATGTAAGTACTTGATTTGAACTCCTAGTCCAAAAAGTGTGTGGACTTAGGCCCAAAAGGCCCAAAATAATAAATTTGTAGAAAATGGGTTGGAAAACTAGGTTTAATGAATTAAGCAACAAATAAACAGATCTTGATAACAAAGAAAGGAAAATAACAAACTTTCACTAAGGAAAAATGTCTTCGCCAGAGTCTGAGGAGATTGATTCTTATGTATTCGCTTTTCAAGCTTGATTACAAGTCTGGTTCTAGATTGCTACAGTATTACTCTCTTGATTTTCCAATCCCCCTTCTTTCAGGGGTCTCTTACATTATATATCTCCCTCCTAATGATCTTAGCCTTCCATTTATTGATCATCCAAGCCACTACTTGAGTGTCTGTCCTATCAGATACCTTCTTTGGCTTTCTGTGAGTTGTGGTAGCCAAGGCAACACTATTTAGGGGTCTTCTCAACATAAATGCGGCCAGAAAGTTAGTTGCAGGGCATTCAATGCGGTGACAACACATTTTCCCTAGGTATCTCCTAACTTCTACTTTCTGGTACACTTGAGAAGTACGTCCCTGCCAGTGGAGCTTCCTAGAAGGTTGCCTTGATCATTACCATCTACATTAGACTCATGTTTAGCCTATCCGAGGAGGTATTCCTCCTCGAACCACCTTCCTATTAATATCATGCTCATGAAGTTATGAGCTTAAACCACTTGCTATTATTTAATCGTCCTCGGATCACCCGTGTTCTCAACCAAAGCCCAAGGTCCAATACCTGATTTGGGCCTTTACCCCTACAATAAATTTTAAATAGCAGGTTGTTATTAATGGGTAAAAAAGTGAGCTATTTGTTATGAACATAGTTTTTTTTTTTTTTTTTTTTTTTTTTTTTTTTTTTTTTTTTTTTTTTTTTTATCTGAGATAGAATTATACTCTAAATTAATCTAAATGTATATGTGTAAAACTCCTTTCTGGATATTTGAATCTTAATCCTTGCTCCCCACACCCCACAAGTAAATTATATTTGTGGAGTAACCATCACGCTAAGAGTGTGCAATGGTGTTGTGGACATAATATTACTCATTACTCTTTTATGGTAGATTTTTTGAAACTTTGAATTACTTCATACTTTCATGTCTTAATTATAGAATTTAACATGTTATTAATTACAGTAATTAGCAAAAAATAATTGAGTCTCATTAAATAACACCTAAATAAATTGGATTTAATTATAGAATAAATTAGCCTCATTAAATTGATTTGAAATAAATGACAGTAATTAATTACTATTTAGTTTTTTTTTTTTTTTTTTTGAGAATCCGATTACTATTTAGCTAGATTTGTGACTATTCAAAATTTTAAAAATGACACCACCGCACACTCTTGGTGCGATGGTCACTCCACAAGTATAAATGCTTGTGGGGTGTGGGGGGCAAGAGTCGGGGTTCAAGTCTCCAGGAGGAAGTTTCACACATATATACACTTAAATTAGACTAAAAATCTAAGTTAGAGTAGAATTTTATCTTGTATCAAAAAAATTTTAAAAACGTCATTGTTATAGTGGGATTGAGAATAAATTCTATTAGGATACCTCTAATAAAATATATAGTGCCATGTCAAATTTAAATTATGAGGTCACCCAAAAGTTAAATAACAAAATTTGGCTACAAAATTAGTTGTAACCTTAGATTATAAACTTACTTAATATCTTTTTATTGGAAGTGAATTTTGATAAATTTATCATTTGATTACATCTTCTTCTTATATCCTCCATGCTTGCAAAATTTCAAGAAAATTAAAGATCAATAGCTGTGTCATCAATAAATTTTTTAAATTTCAAGTTCTTGTAATTTAAAATTATGCATAAAATATAAGCTTATAGATCATATAGTAAATAATATCTTATTGACACAAAATTTGAGATGTATATTAAGAGTGTAAAAAACATACAATTCAACGGTTAGATTTTCAAAATATGTTGTAATATTTATTTATTGAGTGAGTTTGTAACTTTAAGTTACAACTAATTTCATAGCCAAACTTTGTCCAAAGTTAAACTACTTTGGTTATATATACTAGATGAGATTAAATTCTATAAGGATGTGATATGAAACCTAAGTTTTACCCCCCCCCCCCAATCTCAATATGTTATATCATCGTATTACATATTAAAGAATGAGTCTGCATTTGATAAGCATGGGGTGTAAAACTTATATTTTACACCATCTAATAAGAGATTGTCACATCAGTTTTTTACTTCAAACTCAAAACATCTTACTACACATAATAATATCTCAATAAATTCACAGAAAAAGTTAGATTTTCAAATGAATATTAGAATTAACATGTAGTTGTCCTATTCTTTAATATGTAATATGATGATGTGTGGCATGTTGGAATTAGATGAGTAAAACTTGTGTTTTACATTAGATCCTTATTGAATTTAATCTCTTAAAGATTATACACAACCATATCCAATCAATTTTAATATGCATCTGAAAATTCAACTTAACTATGAGTTTTATTGAGATATTATTATGTGTAGTAGGATGTATTGAGTTTTAAGTAAAAATTTGATTTAACAATCTCTTATTTGGGTGGTGTAAAACATGAGTTTTACACCACTTTCTTACCAAATTCAAACTCATATTAGATTGTAGATTATCTAACACTATAAATAAATGGGAGGAGATGCTATTATAGTATGAGAAATGCTAACGGATATCCTTAGGGTATTGGTTAACAATCCATTTAAAGAAATTGTTTATAGGAAAAGAAAAAAAAAATGTTTTGATAGTTTTTTTCATTTCCTATAAAAGTAGTGTCAAAACTTTTCCAAAATGGATTGTTAAACATTGCCCTAAGGGCACTCGTTAGCATGACCCTTATAGTATTATGCGCAATTGTGATAAGTAACACCCCTTTGACATGAGGTGGGTCTCACAACTTGTTAAAAAGATGTTATGGGATACACAACCATACGAGAAAAGTGTTACATAGCTTAGAAACACAAAACAAAAGTTCATCTGGAAGGTCTGCTATAATATCAACAGACAACAATCCAATCCAATTAGAAGCACAAAAATGTTGTTATCTATAATCTATCAATAATATATATATATATATATATATATATAAAACTAAAGACGTTTGAATTTTAGTTGACCTTACAATCAAGGTTATCAAAATTGTGATCCGAATTGTAGAATTGCACAATCATAAGATCCCACATTAAATTTTATTTTATTTTATCATCATTTTGAGTGCTTTATTTAAATATTGATCATTGTAGACATCTATATATATACTAGCATATAACTCATGCGAACGCATGAATGCATTTAAAATTAAACACAATTTTTATTATAAAAATATAAATAATTAGTCAAATTATTTATAAAAAAAAAAAAATAGCATGTAACACATGCATACATATAGATACATTTAAAATTAAACACATTTTTTATCACAAAAATATAAATAATTAGTCATTTTTTAAAAAGTAAACGTAATTAGTCACATATTAAAATTCTTACCTAAATTTAATATTAATTATGATAATTTTTTTTTCTAATTTTTAATAAGATAGAACATGTGATGGTCTTTGTTGTGTGATGAATTTTATTGAGTATATGTGATTGGTTTTTTTTTTTTTTTTGTAATATTTTTTATATTTTATAGTTCATTAATATTAGATTCTTAGTATTTTGTACTCATTAACTCACTTGGTACAAAGATTAAAAAAATTAAGTGGACACATGGCATAAACTTAAATAGATAATTATGGTATGGTCCCCACATAAATTTAGACACATGACGCAAAATTGGATTCTAATTTCAAATTCTAATTGAACTTTCTTTAAGTTTTACCTATTAATATATATATATATATATATATATATATATAGATAGATAGATAGATAGATAGATTAATAGGCAAAACTAAGAGAAAATCCAATTAGATTTCAAATTGGAATTCAATTAGAGTCTATTTTTGCACCACGTGTCCCATCTGATCTAAGTTTTTAAATTTTTGTGTCAAGTGAGTTAATTCAATGTAAAAATTGGATTTCAATTAGAGTTTAATTTTGTGTCGTGCCCCATCTAATCTAAGTTTTTTTTTAAAAAAAATTTGTGCCAAATGAGTTAATTTAGTGTAGAAAACGAGATGTCCAATATAAATAAACCATAAAAAACCTAATCATATATTTAACTTTATATATAAAATTAAAAGAAGATAGAGTTTGAATGATTTTATATTTATGAGCCTCTTTTTTTTTTCTTTTTTTTTTTGGTATAACTAAAAACAATTCAAATTCATAAGTTCTTTATGTAATAGACCATGATTATGTATAGTCCATTACTAACTAATTAATATATATTAACCAAAGTTTAAAGAAAATTCAATAAGAATCAAAATTGGATTTTGCTTTTATTAGCTTTCCATACAAATTAAATTGTTTAAATTTTTGCTGTTATTTTTTCTCAAAACTAATGAGCATATTTTTTATACTATTTGTATTCAAATATTTTGTATGCAAAGATATTGAACGTAACAATCTGTAATTGAGCTAAATGATCTCATGCATATATCCTCATTCAATTTAGGAGATACTATTTGACTAATTTATTATTCTATTTTGTGTTGTATTTAGTAGCATTTCACAGACAATAATTGTAAATTGATATTGTATATGTACTATGTAATATCCAATAGTAATTTTTAAAATTATATACATAATAGTAATATAATGAGAAACTTGGCTTAACCAATATCATAAAAATTGCAGGAAAAATTATTTTAGTACCTCCAAATGTCCTGGTCGAACTATGTCCTATATGTTTAGTAACTCAAACTAACATCAATAACATCACTATAATTCATTACTTCTATGTATAAGCATAGGTTATATACTAGTTAATATACATTATGAACATAAGAGATTTGAACTTTGATCATCTTAAAGCTTCAATTTTATGTATCAATTGATGAAATAATTCATGTATCAATCAGCTATATTAGAAAAATCTAATTGTTATAGAGTTGCTTGTATTAGATATAAGTTTTTGTTGTTTGTATACTATAGGGAAAAAATGGGAATTTAATTGATGTATTTAATTAGGCTTAGTGTTCTAATTATTTGCATGGGTTTTGACATTATGCAGTTTTGTGTGTGTGTGTGTGTGTGTGTGGTGGTAATAATTTGTAATTAGCTAGTTTCTATTTGTTAATTTATTTTGGATTTTGAACTTGGAACTTAGAAGTTGGGAAACATTTTCCACATTTGTTGATAGTTTTTTTTTTTTTTTTTTTTTTTTTTTTTTTTTTTTTTTTTGTGTGTGTGGATAAATTTGATAGTTTTGTTGGTAATTGGTTGCTATTTAAAAATTTGTTGTACTTTTTGGATTAATTGTGTCAACACTTAAGTATCTTTGTTTTGTTAATATAAACATAGCTATATATGACATACAAATTACATCATATTGATGCAAATATATTCTTTTTTTTTGTTTGTTTTTGTATTTTTATGGATGAAATCACAATTTATGTAATTATTTAACATACAAAATTACTATCAATGTGTTTTTTTCTTTAAATCGGTTAATAGGTAGGATCTTACGATCCCTGATTCCACCTATCTCCCAAGATCTTAAGTAGGATCCCGATTTTGATAACATTGCTCATAATAATGTGTCACATATATACAGCCTGACAATTTTATATGTCATTATATTATTTTAATATATATTATACATTTTAATTTAAATATATTTAAACCCTCCATTAGACTCTTGTTACATTATATTTTCTCTAAATAATAGAATATATAATTCCTTAATTAAACAAAATCATAATAATTGTTCTAATGCTATAATTTATAGTTCTATATATAAATGATTTGAGTTTTATAATCACGAAACAGCTCTCCTCTTTGTAGGAGCTTCTCTCTCGTTTCTCTAACGAGTCCCTCCCTCCCTTGGCTAGCCCAAAGGGTATTACTTTTCTGTTTTAGCCATTAAATATATTTTTTACTCTTTTTAGAGCGATTTACGATTTTGGGTGCTTATGGCTGAAGATGTAATCAATTGTTTGGAAAACATGAAGCTAACTGCTGATGAAGAAGAGACGATAGAAATATCTAATGAAAGCAGATGAGTTGAGATTGAGAGTTGCACCCTAAGCCTGATAGGTAAATTTCTTATGTACAAACCTTTTAATAAGAGGGCAGCAAAAAACACATTAAAGAGAGCCTGGGGACTGGATGATAAGGTGCAGATGGTTGAAGTGGGATCAAATCTCTTCCAATTCAAATTCAACACAGAGTTTGACTTGGAACGGATTCTTAATGCAGGACCCTGGTCTTTTGATAATCAAATGCTCTTGCTCATGAAATGGGAAAAGGGTATGAATGCGGATAATGTCCGTTTAAACCATGCCTCTCTATGGGTCCAGATATGGGGTGCTCCTTTTGACATGGTGTCACCCTGAGTAGCTGCTGAAGTGGGAGGCAGGTTGGGAGACGTAGTGGAGGTAGAAAGAAGGCAAAAGTAGGATGACCCTAGCTACTTTATGAGGGTGAAGGTGGCATTACTGATCTCAAAACCTCTAAGGCAGGGAGGTTTCTTAGCAGGAACGGACGGTGTGTGGTATTGGGTAACATTTAAGTATGAGAGACTAACTATGCTATGTCACTACTATAGTCTATTGGGGCATGATCTGCATCACTGCGCTAGCTATTTTGCTGCATCAAAGCAGGGAGCAGAAGTAGAACTCTAGTATAGGGATTGGTTGAAAGCCATCGGGGGATGTAGTCAGTCACTAGTGAAATGTAATGCAGAGCAGAATCACATGCCAAGCTCGGATAAAGGCAAAGATCGAGAGGAAGTTCATAGAGTCACGCTGTCAGGTCAATCCAAGGAGACGGCGGTGGAGATAATTCCTGCTGGATGCCCTATGGAGGTTGAGAGACACATGAACAGAGATAGCGGGAAATCAGGGGGAGTAACGGATTTTCAATTACAAAATCCTGCATTAAAGGTGATTGGTGCAAAACTGCAAGTGCACAGTATCGTAGTTTTTCTGTAAAGTGATGAGAAGAGTATCGTCCTCAAGGATTGGTAACTTACTTTTGACAAATACCAAAATTATGCTAGTCTCAATTTTATCTAGAGAAGTCACTAAGGTTTTTGTAATTGGAATTTAAAATAAAATCAATTTAAAGAAAATATGCAGAGAAAAAAAAAATGTTGTTCGAAGATCAAATTAATGGGAAGAAAACTTCTAGGAAATCGATTTCACCTAATTCCTCACTATGCTTTACTCATCTAGCTAATTGAATTTAATTCTCTCTGTTTGTTAGCAATCTCCAAAAAACATCCAAAAGCCTTTTTTGACAATCAATTGGAAACATTCTTGTTCATCAATTTACACAAGAGTATGCAATTTAATAAAGCAAGAAAACATTAAGACCAATGATTTTAATACTACACAGGTTCATACAAGTCTTTCAATCTCTATATTTACCTATGCCGAAATATTCAAGATCTATCCTATAATTCCCTCTTTTGACAGCAAATCACAAGATCAAAATCATCTAATTAATGGTCGGTTAATTCAAAGCAATAAGCTCAGAATAAATCAGACAAACGTGAAAAGAATTAATTCAAATTAACATGGAAAAGCAAGCATAGTTCGGAATTAGATTACATCGTTTTCCTAGAATAAAGAAAATTTAGTTCATGCTGAAAATTAAACTCAACAGAAACGAATTCACCATAATTTTTTTGAGAAGATTATAAGGAAAAAATGAACTCAAAAATCTGCTTCAGCTTTCCCTTTCTTTCTGCATCAGCTTCAACCTATCCTTTCTTTCTGCGTCAGTTTTTTTTTCTTTCAGTTTCGACGCCCACACTTTCTGCTTCAGCCCTCTCTTTTTTTTCCTGTTTCAGCACCCTTTTTTTTTCTTTTTCTTCCTTTTCAGTGCTATTTCAGCGCCCCCTTTTCTTTTCTTTTTGCGCCTCCCTTTCTCTAAACGTGTTGCCCTTATTTTCAGCCCAAAACGTTGCTCTTTTCAGCCCAAAACATTGCAGCAGCCCAAAAAGCCCACTCAATCTCTCCAATTTGTGTGTGCCTCTCTGTCAAGATAAAGTCAAACTGCCTGCCTCAAAACCAAGAGGGACCTGCTTTCCATGCCAATTCTAAAGCCAAAAAAAAATCTACCTTCAACCTCCATTCATCCAAAACCCAATATTCTCTCTAGTTGCTTCATGTCTATTCTATTTGAATAAATCTTCATTTTCTTCAAATCTGCAATAAAATTTAAATAACAATAATGAAGTCTAAATCAACAAAAATAAATAAAATTAGACTAAAGTTTAAAGTTGAGAAGTGATAAATTATGCCAAATTATGCAAGTCATCAAACACCCCCAAGCTTAGAACTTTGTTTGTCCTCAAACAAAAAGAAAATAAAATAAAAGACAACTATAGACACTATTAGCTAGACCCCATAGAGAAATATCATCACTCACTAAGCCATGATTTGAATTTAGATTTCATCACTAGTAACTTACTCTTTTAACATCAAAGATAGCAGGAAAATCAATCAAAAATTTAGCAATTTGTCAAGCAAGAGTTAAGCATTTACTTCAACCTAAAGCTAAGTCCTTGAGTGTGTGTGTGAAATAGTCAATTTAACTCCAAACCACCAGCAAATTCAAATAAAAGTAGAACAACTGAAATCAGAAGAATTCTCTCAAAACTTAACCCCATAAGTCCAATTTTCAGAAATCTTCTCCACTAATGTAATCAAACACCAAAATCAGAGATCAAAAGGTCTTTAATCAAGGTTGTAATGACAAGCCATAGGGTGAGGGCTAAGAAAGAAATGGATATGGAAAATCAAAGCAAACTGGGAAAATACTTGGTAGAAAGAACAATAAAAAAGATATCCACAGGATTCACACCATAGCTCTTTCTCGACAATATGCTCATACTGATGACAATATTATTGCTATACTCAATAAGTGGAGTGCTTTTTTTTTTTTTTTCCCCCAGCCACCTTGATACTCATAGCCTTTTTTGATTTTCAACCACTTTAACCCTTTTTCGATTCTTGCCTTTCACTTTCTTTTCTTTTCACACTTTGATCAAATAGAGCAAACATAATGTGGATAATTTAATTTGAGCTATCTTTCTCTTTAAATGCAAATTTCCACCAAAGTATTTTCTCAAAATGTAAGGTAAATTCATGGTTTTTCAGGCTTAGAATGGGAATGGTTTATGTAGTTAAAAGAACAAATAAAGGCTTATGTAAAATAAGGCTCAAGGGGGTTGACTATGTGAATACACCATGCAATGATGGCGTGATAATCAGGACGGCTAGGAAAGCTTTTTGGTTGTGACAAAAAAATTGCCTAGATCCTTTCTCTAATGTTTGGTATCAACTAGGATTTCGCCTCAAGGATCCATCAATGGATTCTAGAGCAAAGCAAGATTGAACTTTCCTGACCTAGTTAATTCAACTCCTTCTCTTCATAGGCAAAATGGAGTAAAGAAAAATTGACTATGTGCTCAATTATTTTCAAGGACAAATATTTAAATCAAAGTACCCACAAAACTCTACCTAACATAATAGCAAATTTTGAAATTTTTTCTCAAAACCATCCATAATCACAAATTTCAGAGTCATAGAGAATTCAATCATACTCAAATACATGCTTGATAAGAGAATCCAACAACTCAAGACTATAGGAGTTTACACCCCCAAACTCAAACCAAACAATTTCCTCATTGTAATTCAAAAGTGAGACAGATTGAAGAAATGAAAGGAACTTCCCTGGTTTTATGGTGAATCCGCATTAGTTTGTAATTTTCAACTCTTTATTCCTGCAAAATAGACCAGCATCAAAATCCAAATTATTTAAATAAATAAAAATAAAAATAAAAGAATAAAAGAAAGTTTTATGGGCTGCCTCCCATAAGCGCTTGTTTTATAGTCTACAGCTAGATTTTCAATCTTCATCAATTAGGATTTCTAAGACGAATAAATGCACAATTTGTCACGCCCCAAACCCGATACTCGGATTTGTGACCATGACCGGCATGCTAATATCAAGTTTAAACCTAATATTAACAAGAACCAACTTAACTTTTAATGAGACTTTCACAAAAACTTTTACAAAAGCTTCTCTCTTTATTTAAATCCTTGTTTCTTTACTTAAATGGTATAATTTTTCACTTGACATTCAGAGCATCTATACTGAACTCAAAGAATAACAAAATTCACCAGTCTTTCAAATTTCATACTTTCACATAATACATCTTTTAATACCTTGAGGTACAACTTTCATTAGATCCTAAAATTCACAATACTGTAAAACTAAACATCAAATACTACTTTAGGATCTATACATATAAACTAAAACCAGCTCCTTCCAAAACTTGACTAAGGCTCCCTTTGCTCCAAATTAAAAACCTGCTAACTGAAAGAGTGGAAGGGGTGAGCTACACAGCTCAGTAAAGGTAAGATATATGAGAATTCAATAAGGATGCATGTAAATCAATTTATTTCATTTTATCAACGTTCGGATAGGAGAACATCATTTCATGCATAGTATTTTATACTATTTATAATAATAGCTTATAAGCTTTTCGTAGGAAAATAGTTGTTCTCCCTTTCCTTATCAGAATAATTTTATCGAAACCTTTCAGATTGAATTTCTTTCATTTCTTACAAAGTCACCATATATATTTTCATTACAAAATAATCATTTTAACTTAAATAAAATAATCGGTAGCTTTGTCTTAAACTGGAAGCATCTTATAGGATAATAAAACTTTCCTTCATAAACTTCTTCTCGAAAAAATATTATAACTTCCATAATCGTAAAACTTAACGTTTCATAAGAAAAACAGATATCTGATGACTTCTTAACATGAACTTGTACTTTCTTCGGAAACTTTATCTTTATAACATAACAGAACTTCAGAAACTTTTATCTTTAATGAACAGCTTTCTTTTCATCAGAAATTTCTTCTTTTCATGAGAGCTTTTAACCTTTCCCAATGCATTTAAATAAAATAATTCTCTCATGATTAATAACATAACATAGCTGTTCATAAATAACTTATTGGTTAATCCCTAACCGATAAGTCTGTACTTATTTGGGAGGCTTCTAGCACCACAGTGCTAGGCATCCAGCATTCCCCACAATGCCAGGTATTCCCGGGATCACATCATAATACATATCTTCCAACCATGGGGGTAGGTTGGCTTCCCCCACAAGTTGGCCGTAACCAACAAGAGGCGGGTACAGCAGAGCCAGTCCCACTTATAATGGCCAATCAGATAACGTTTTCTATGGAAAGCTAGTAATTAACCCCTACTAGCAGAGTTCAGATCACCAGAGGACATAACCCGAAAACATTTCATACTGACATTTCTTATTTTGCATAATATTTCATTATAATAGCATTTACATTCTTTTCTTTAAGCATCATGTTCGTGGAATTAGTAATAGCATTAATATGCTTAAATCATATACATAGGGTTTCGGAAGCCCACGAACATATCTTTGTCTGATAATGCTTACATGCCATATCTCTAATCAAAAACATTTTAATGCATAACATACTTTAAAATAACCTCATGACTTACCAAATGCCCATATAACTTATCCCTTACCTGATAGCAGAGGAACCGAGAGCCTAAAGTCGAAGGAGCTTAGACCTGGCGGCTGGTAACACCTAAACCGAAATCAAAGCTTATTACTATCAATTACTCCTTAACATAAACTTACACATTCATCTCAAAGCCTATCTCTTAATAATCAAAGAAATCCTAATCCCACCTCAAAGAGGTTCCCACAAACAAAAATACATTCATCAAACATCATTATGCACCAACCATAGAGAAACCAACATTTTCACATTAATAGCACATCTCTAGAAGAGCTAACTTCATTTTAAAAAGGGTACTTTGAGCTTAGGACAATAATGCATGCATAACATAGAATCCTTTAAGCATGGTCATGTAACTATATACATTCATATGGTAACATACAACACGTCGGACAAAACAGCTTCATAAATACAGCCGTCACATGGTTTAGAACCCTTCATTTGAGTACTAAACCTCAAAACAAGTTACACAAAATTAATCTATGATCGGGACATACCAAGAGATAATCATATTAAATTATAGCTCAAAACGTTCAACCTAGCTATAGAATTAAATCCTCAAAGTTAAGCATGTCCCTTACTGTTCACTGTTCTATTCCAGCCGCATATGCCCCATTTTTAAAATACAAATGGGCTGTCCACACACATCAAATTGTCACGAAATTTTATAGAACCACTCCCATATATGTCCAGTATGCACCATAAAAATTTCGGAATCAAAGCATAAACCCATGATTTACTAAAAATCACGGAATACAGAATACTCAAATCTGTCCTGACAGAGTTTCTTGCAACTTAAAAATTAAACCATTATTTTTCTACTCATCCAAATACTGTGAGACCAATTCCATAACAACCGTATGTGTCTTAGCTTTCATAGAAAATAACCCTAGCATCCAAATTCACTATATACGATTTAATACATAATTTATTATGCATGAACACAGAACCTGTCACAGTGACAGCTTTGCAACATTTTCTTGTAAATTCACAAACAATTATCAAACGATGGTATTTTTATATGGGGATTTTTATGCACTCATTAAACATGTTATAAAACACTTATATACAGTTATTTAACCCTTTAGAGCAAAATTACATACAACCAAAAATCCCAGCAGTAACATGAATAGTACTCATCCTAACTTTTCTCACTTCCTTAATCATACGCAATCCTTAATTGGTAAAAACCCTAAGTTACCTTCAACAAATCACCAACAATTTCAAAGCTTCTTAAAATAGCATATATATATATATATAGACTTACCAGCTTCCCAATTTTACAAACCACAAAAACCAACTTCTCACAATCATATTAGAGAAACATAGAAGTGAAATTAAAGCAAACCATACCACCATTAAAATACCCATGAGAAGATGAGATTTTTATTTACTTACCCACAACTTTGAAGCTGAAATCTTAGGGCTAAACCTTTAATTTCTTCCTTAGAGTGAGGTATATGATTTCAATGAGAAAGGGAGGGAAAAGTTGAGAGTTTTCTTTCTTTGAGGTTGGACCCGTAAGTGTGAGAGGTAGAGCTTGAGAGAGTTTTTTTTTTTTTCTTTCATTAGGTGTTGGAACCGTGGGAATGAAAAGGGAGAGAAGAGTTAAGAGAATTTTCCTTCTTTTGGTGTGTGTGTGAACCCTTGGACTTGAGGGAAGACTTAAGAGAGCTTCCTAGCTCTTTCCTTAAGAGAAAAGAGAGCAAAGTGAATGAGAATTTCAGGATTGTGTGGACCCGTGAGAATGGAGAGACTTCTTGGATATTCTAGTTACTTTGACAAAATCAAAGAAGA